>NJDC01001030.1:402554-416258 GCA_002245475.1 Calephelis virginiensis
ACCTGGATTAACATATAGGCTATTTTTAATCCCGATCGCACACCGGGTTTCTGTGAAAACGCGGGCGAAGCCGCAGGTAGCAGCTAGTAGTACATAATGTTGTGACCAGGTGGACAACGCATCGTTAACTTTTTGTTTGTCTATAGATCAAACGATTCACTTACCATCTAAAAATACATTACAAGATACGTAAAGTAATATACATATATAGTAGCTTCAGTAAAAAGCTTAGAAGCTACGATAAAAAGCCTAATTAAATTGCAAAATTTACTTTCTACAAATGGTTGATGACGTCATTATCATCTTAATATGAACGTACTATCCCTACTTGTTGATATTGTAAAAATATGTTTGCATGTAAGTAAGTTCTGTTTTTACCTGAAAACGGCTGAACAGACTTTAATCAATTTCAAACAGAAATAGAACAGGCCATTGAGAAGGAGCTAGGGCAATTTTATTTCGATTACTTGTTGTATTTACATATACTAGTGGTCGCCCATTGGTCGAAATTCGACCACAATAAATTTTAATATCTTGTTGATAAGTACGCCATCTTCATTTCTCAATACCAACTACTTTGTTTCCAAACTTTATTGTGCGCCATCTGTGATCTTTTATTGTTATCATCAATATATTTGTTTGTGTGTCAAATGCATGCTAGTGTCGGTAATTTTTTATTTATTGATTTAATTATTTAATTTAATTGTCAGGATCGTAAGGTATGGCACTCGATACTCTCTGCCTACCTCGTAAGGGACTTGGCGTGAAGATATGTATGTATGTATTGATTTAATGTCCTTTATGAGCATTGTTATTGAAAAATATTAGCGTTCTGCACTTCTTCGAAACATAAACTATAAGTGTGTCAATTTCTACGCATTTTCCGTAAAAAGGGGTCCAAAGTTTTGACATCATGTATTAATATATAGATCACGCACCTTGCCGACTCGGCCAGTTCATTCAACGAGTTGTTTTCAAATACGAAGTTCTCAGGAATAGCGAGCGGGGCCTGGAAATATAACATAGTGCATGTTAGTGCAAATTATGCTTGAATTGACTGATTACCCTTAAAAGTCATTTCCCCATGTTGGTTTCGGTTTCGCTTAAAGAATGTAAGCCAACGTATCAGTATTCCACTAACATCGTGACCTAGTAAAGGAATTTTATAAAATGTCCGGATTGGTATAACCATAATCTACATCACTTAGAAGATCTGGCAAAAGAAATGCATCCAGCTGGTATTTTATTTCATTTTAACCGACTTTCAAAACGGAAGATGTTCGACTCCTTAATTTTTTATGTATGTCCTATGATTTCTTCATTATTTCTGAATGGATTTTAAAAAATATTTTTTCATTTGAAAGAGTGCTTCTATTACTACCAAGTCAGGATGTTGGAATCCCAGGGAAAAAGAGGAACAGTTAAAGTTTGTGTACTTAGATTATTTACTTAATGGAGTCGAAGTACGTTATTTGCAGTTTTATTGCTGTTATTTTTTTAATATAGTTAACAAATACATGTTACAAATATGTACCTGACTTTTCGACAGTATATTTCTTCTGAGAACGTCAGCTTTTTGCCTGCTTCTTGTTAACAGCTCGTAAGGGTGACCAGATTCGGCGACGCGTCCTCTGCAAATAATAACAAATAAAGAAATCAAATAATCCATAAACATTTGATTGAACTTTCTTATCCTACCTGCCAAACCGGAAAACGACAGTGGCGACCACATACGTTTATTTACACGAACTATCTGTACAAGAACATCAACACTTTGGAACAGCCTTCTCACACTGTATCATGATGTTTGCCATCGGGAAATTAAGAAAAGGGTTTACATTTTTTTAGAAACTGCCATTGCATTGGCAACTTATTTATGTCGTAAATGTTTTCGGTTAGTGGTGGCTATCTTCCATTGGGTATTAAGCTATATTATTATTATATTTAACCGTCTCAAAAAAGGAGGTTATCAATTCAACTATGTTTTTTTTATGTTTGTTATGAGATTACTTAGCCAAAAGCCACCTCTTTAGAACGATAAGTCATGAGTCATGACTCTAAGGTGGTCCCATATTATCTTATCATAATCCGACTAGTGGTTTTAGTGTTATAATTAATAATTAATATGTTTTTCTTTGTGTTGACGACCCCATTATTGAAAGATAGTAGGATGTTCATAAAATTAATGTAGGACCAGTAGCTATAGACCAGCCTTTCCCAAAGTGGGCGATAACGCCCCCTTGTGGGCGCTGGAAGCCTAGAGGGGGGCGGTATAAATCTTGAAAAAAATGTTTTTTTTTAAACTAGGCGCAACAAATATGTTATTGAGGTTATTGACAAGAAAAAAACGAGGGGGGGGGCGCTACAAAACAACTGATTTTCAAAGTGGGCGTTACATGAAATAAGTTTGGCATATGTTTAAAAATTATCAAATTCGCTATTTGATACCTGGTCCTGTTTGATACTGTGGTACCTAAACTGATAATTGGAGTCGGTATATGCAGTTTTAACAGGACTAAATTATTTCTATAAAAAACACTAACTTATCCATAACGATGACCCTGTCGTAGTCCATGACGGTGTTTAGACGATGCGCTATGGTCAGTACTGTGGAGTCCGCGAATTTGCTTCTGATGGTACTCTGAATATGTTTGTCCGTCCTGTTGGCATAATCTCCATTATATACTGTTATACGATTATTATGCTAAAGCTTCCTTATTAATAAACAAAGTCTAACGTAAGAGTACATTTAAGTTGATATTACAGTAAGATCGACCGTAGATTCGGTTTCGGCCAACAAATCTATCGTATATGTTAATCCAAGTTTCCCTTCCATATGTGTGCCAAATTTCATGAAAATCAGTTCAGCAGGAGTTTTTACGTGAATAAGTAACAAACAAACACACAAAGTTTCGCATTTATAATATTAATTGGATTCATTAAACTTAGTTGACCATGTGTACCTAAGCAAACATACATTTTTAAACCTAAAACCATAAACAGTTTACATGGCCACGTAAGTTTCGGTTTCGGCCGAAACTGATAACTGGGCCGAAGGTTCTTTTTCGGTTTCGGCTGTAAATCATGTTTCGGTCGGTCTCTGTATTACAGTCTGAAATATTTTTTTTATGTGAGAGGTTAGCGAACAAGCACACCATTCTCCTGATGGTAAGATATAACCGTGGCCTAGTGGCACCACAGATGTTACAGATGTGCCGCTGTCCTATGGCAGAGATGTTTGGCCTATTCTGCAAGTCGACCGACAACACTACCCTCCGGGCCGGAACATGACAAAGTCACTATGGGGGCAGGAATAGATAGAGTTGTGGATCTCTACCCGGGCAAATTGCTGCACAGCACTCTACAACGAGTGGTCTTGTTGGAGCTGACCTATATTTTAACCAGCGCTCGCCTCTTGCGAGTTGCCTAGTAGAGAGGCACATTGTATATTCTATTCAGCGGACCCGGACCAATACGGGAAAAAAGGCTATAACACCAGGTTGAATCTTGGAGTACTCTAGTCCATGTTTATTAACGAGACGGAAATAGTCTAAGAGATAAGAGAGAATCAAAACCACAACTTCACGAGTTTCGGCCACAATTCATATTTGTTTATAAGCCGACCCCGTAAGCTTCGTGCCACTTGACATTGACAGCTACTGACAGTCTATGGAAAAAATTAAAGTACCTATTGTTTCTCCCATTTTCCCGGTTTTTCTCTTCATAAGAACCTTCTAACAATATCCAATGTAACAAAAAAAATAGCACAATTGGTCCATCCGTTCAGTAGTGACGCGATGCGAATAATTTTACTCGCTTTTGAGCAACATATTTCACTATTGATTTTTTGTGCGTTTTAATTGAGCCTGCATCCACACGTTTGTACAAGCGTATGTGTGTGTTTGTGCGGTTTTATAAGATTATACATTTTAATTTTACTGTATGTAAAAAAATGAGGGCGTGCATACTCACTCTGCGTCCACATTAGCAGTGGCCTCGTCTAGCACGAGTACTCTGGGCCTGGCGAGTGCGGCTCTCGCCAGACACACCAACTGCCGTTGCCCTGACGACAGGTTGGTCCCGCCGTCACCCACCCGCCAGGACAGACCTCCAGCTTGCCCGGTCAACGCACCACCCACTTCCACCTAAGCACAGCATGGTTTTTATATACGTACGTTTTTTATTTAAAGCAAGTGTATTCATGCCCACATCCTATAAGGGGTAAAGAGCGTTGTATTTGCGCTGCCTACGATCAACCGAAGGTAGCTATTTATTTAAGTTTCACAAACTTTGGTATCTTCACGCCCGTATCCCTGAAGAGGTAGACAGAGGTACAACCAAGGCACCCACGACTAGCCGAAGACACTAAGTCCCACAATGTGATAGGTGGCAAACCTATCGCCAACCGGGCACATTTCCAATCCCGACCAACTAGCGGATTTGTGAACTTTGGTAAACTATTTTTATAAATATTTGAAAATCAATTAAACAATGAAGATATAAAACAAGTTACGTGACTGACGCAAGGGATGAGCGGTATGTATTCAGCTGGACAGCTTTTTCTTAAGGAAAACATAGTTTCGTCATCAAGGCTTATAGATATTTAGTTTAAATATTTTGGTAAGATTTGAAAAAATGCTTTTTAATATTACTGTAAGTAAATTCATACTTTTTCAGATATTTCACTTTTAAGCTTTGTTTTAGTATGATAATTATAAACTGTTAATCGGTTGTGTTCTCTACCCTTAATTTTGTTTAGCACCACGGTCTCTTAAAGCTTTAATTGCAAGTTTGTAACAGTTATCTATTCTAAAATAGTATATCTTAAAATTAAAAACAATTTGGAAAATAAATAAAAATTAAAGCTCTTTTTTACTTTCTACTACTTAAGTCTTTCAATACACTCAAAAAGGTTTAACGAAAATGATGTTTAATTTAAAAGGGTTGACCACTAGTAACGAGGTACTGGAAACTAGGAAGTGTAAGGACCTCGTGCAGCGCGGCGTAGATCTGGTCGTCGGTGTAGAGGTGCTGCGGGTCGAGGTTGTCCCGCAGCGAGGCGGCGAAGAGCGCGGGCCGCTGCGGGAGCGCACACAGCCGCCCGCGCCAGCGCGCCAGGCCCGCCTCCCCAGCGGACACGCCGTCCACGCGCACCGCGCCCGATATCTTGTTCAACCTGTACATCGTGCGCATTGGAACAGTACTAGCGGATTATTAACATTTAGCTTCTTTCTTTCTTTAGGTTTTGGCAATCTCGTTAGTATTTTGCCATTAGTCAAGTAGAAATTTGCATCAAATTTTATATTTCTTTTATATCAATTATAATTAGTCATCAGTTATAAGTCGTCAGTAAGTCATGTCAGGTTCTTGGGTAAAGCAGTGGCATTTTTACACAAGCTCATCTAATGGCATTTGGAGGCAACGAGGAAATATACGATACACTAATTTCTTCACGATTATTTCATTTGTGCTCTTTCACTGAACAAATTTGTACAAAATACCACCAAAATTGACTAATTTCACTCAATATTAACACGAAATTCAATAATTATGAAAAATTTGACCTTCTTTTCTCTCGATGGCGCCAAAACTCTCTAACATTTAGTTACAAATAAATTTAACGATTTCGAATTCGAAAATCGAAATGTCGAAAAATTCGAAAAAGGCACTCGATTCCAATTTCCAATATGGGATCAAGAGTAACCCTACTGACCACCGCTCAAAGATCTATGGGCGTTTTTAGTTACGGATTATAGATTCGTCATGTCTGTCTGTCTGCCTATCCGTTCGTATGTCACTGACACTTTTTTTTGAAACTATACGAACTATACTATTGAAACATGGTAAGTAGAAGTATTCCGTGTAAAGCAATAAATTTTAGGGTTTTTAAATATAAAACATTTTTTTTTCAAACCCATACGGATGGATAAGTTTTCAAAAATGATATAGAATGTTTTAGCATTTTTTTTAAATTGAAAAGTTTGCGCGAGAAACATTTCCAAAATGTTAAAATGTGAAACTTTTAAAATAATATAATGATAAAACTACAAAAAATACATGATATAAATTAATTACTATGTAAGCTTCGGCTAAACATTAGTTTAAATAAGACCTAGTAAACAATTTTGATATAAATGGGTACAAATTTTGATAAAAAAAATTGATCTCATAGTCCGGCAAAGTTGTAAAAACCTCACAGTTCGCAACATATTAGCAATTTAAAAAAAAACATTTTAAACGTCATAAATCGAAAACCACTAACAGTGTATAAGAACTACAAGAACTTTTTATGTTTTGTTACTTGCTGCTACGGAATACTTCACAGGCTAGTCAAACTCGCACTTGGCCTCTTTTTTTACAATTGGAATAGATTACAGCACATTGCGGTATACAGACTCTGATTAATGATTACTACAATTACTACTACACTTTAATTTGCCACCTGCAAATCAAACAGACGTCCTCTGATTTGAGCATTATTTTACTTAACCTGTTTAGACGATTTTCGTGCACGATAATGTTAAGAAATAATAAATAAATAACTTCAATTGTCATAGCCAAACGGTGGCATAATAATAGCTATTTCGTATTTTTTTATAATGGTTTATTTTTTTTGCAAAAATACATTATAAGCAAGAACATACGATTGCGTTGTTATTTGACAAATAGCAATTGAGTTTCGAACGCTGATTGATTTTTTTTTTAATAATAACCATGTCAATATGACACAACACCGCTTACTTATTATTATAGTCTATTCGCTTTACGAAAATAGTGATTCATTGTCAAGCAGTCAAAATTAGAAAGTCGTGTTCACATTGACCAGTTGAAATGTACCCTTCAAACGCCTATTCGCATTAAGAATGTTAAAATGAGGTTTTGATAAACTTATTCTTTTTAAAATATCAACCTTGTCGTATATTGTTTTTTGTTAATTTTCTCTTGTGTCAATGAGAAATATATTCGATCTAATAAAATATGTTTAACTATTTTCTGAGACCTTAACAAAGAAAACAGTGACTCATCGTTGTCACGCAGTTATCCACGCCTCTAAATTAGAAAATCATGTTCACTAGTTGATGTGCGCCCTTCAGACAGTACAGACTTGTTTTTTGCCAATTTTAAAAATGGATACCTCACCTATCCGCAAAAATAAAAGTGGGTCAATAACTCATAAGGGAGAAAGACGAGTGATTTATAATGTTTTTAAATACTATAAACAGTGTGGATCAGAGAAGAACAGAAGGAAACGAATGATCTAAAATCGCCTGTAAAAAAAGAGCTCGACTATCTATGATTAACAAATTCGATGATTTAGGCAAATGTGTATACACGTTTTTTGGAGATGTTACTGACGGTACCAATCTATCCAAATAAGTATTGAACGTTAAATCAAAAAAGTCCTTTTTATCTTTAGTTTCAAAGGCCTGATGATGCTGTAAAAAGCGAAACCGGTTGGCTAGAAAGTGTTAAATAAAGTATACAGTGGATAAGTACAAGTGTTATCTCAAAAAAAACGTGTATATACAATGGAATTCCACCAAGTGCCGACGATAGCAAGTATAGATTCTATTAGACAAATGTGCTATAGGAAGAAAAGTGCATTCATTGTATTTAAAAAACGAGCACCCGACATTAGACAAAGTTATGTCACTATGTAATGATGATGCAGATATTCCACCATTCAAACATACTACACTCCATAAAATAATCCATGAGCTTGGTTTTGATTTTGCGAAGCGGGAAAACAGATCATTATTACTAGAAAGAGACGACATTGTTATATGGCGAAGTAAAAATCTAAGAAAAATTAAAGAACACAGGGAATCCAATAAAAATATATATTTTCTTGATGAAAAAAGGGTAAAAAATGGACACGTTAAAACAAAGGCATGGGTAGATTCGACGATCAAAGGGAAGGGGGATTGCTATTATTTGAATCCAAATCAACTAAAGATTACCACGAAGAAATGGACGGCGAATAGTTTTTAAACTGGTTCAAAAATATCATACCAAAACTTGAAACGGGAAGTGTTGTCTTCATGGATAACGCACCTTATTACTCAGTTAAATCTGAGAAGATAGCGACACCTTAATAGAATAAGCAGCAAATAATAGACTGGCTTCAAAGTAAAGGTGTGACAATGGATATGAGTTATTTAAAAAAGGAACTTATGTTAAAAGTTGGCAAAATTTTCCCGCAAAATAATACATATTTAATCGCGATATCGTTAAAGCAAATGGCATTAAAATTCTCCGCCTACCACCGTATCATTAAAAATTTAACCCTATTGAGTTGGTGTGGACCCAAATAAAAAAATATATTGCTGCCAATAATTCAACATTCAAACTTAAAGATGTGGAACAGCTGTTTTATGACGCAATAGCAACAATAGACTCTAACAAATGAAAGAAGTGCTGTAACTATGTGGTCAATGAAGAAAAAAAACATGTGGGACTTAGATGATTTATGGAACACGCGGTGCGGAATTGTTTTTATTATACATGTTAGCGAAAATTCTGACGAATCTGATTAATTGTTATTTTACTTGGTTTTAATATTTGAAAATATTGTAATAAAAAGTTTGCTTTAATAATAATGGTTTAATTTATACCCCAGTATAAATAGGCCTTTACTTTGCAGTTGCGAATAGACTATAGTTGCCTCTTATAGAGGATATCCTATGAAAGTTATGAATTCGATTTAATTTTTTGGATGTTTGTTACGTGATTACTCGGCCAACAGTGGACAGATTTTTATGGTTCGTTTTTGGAAAGCTGAACTACTCCGACAGGTGGGGGAAGAGAGTGTCATTAGCGAGAATATAGTATAGTATGTCATTTACCCATGCTTGTTAATAGTAATACCTGAACAAAGCAGCAATAAGAGAACTCTTTCCAGCTCCAGTTCGTCCCACTACAGCAACTTTCTCTCCTGGCGATATCTTAAAACTAACTCCCTTTATTGCGTACGACGGCTCTTCAACTACAATATTTGTTTCGATTGGCTCTTTCTTTGGTGGCTTTTCATATTCTAGAGATACATTTTCAAATACTATTTCACCTGAAATCATGAATATTTTAACATAACTATAGTTCTAAATTCTTTAATAGTCCTCGTTAAGTTTACTTAACATCACTATTTTAGTGAAGTCATAAATCTAGAAATGCCCTTGGTAAATAATTCACGGACCGTCTTACTACAAATACAATGAATAGTCGTCAAACACGTGTTTTATATTATAACAATGTATAAAATTGGATTTTCAACTGTAAATTTTAGACAGTGTTTAACTAAACTTTATTTTTGTGGCTTACCACAGAATGCATAATTTTCTGTCTGCCCATACAAACTGAATTTTAGCACAGAAATAAGCTACTACCCTGAAAACCCTGTACCCTGAAAGAGTACAAATACTAAACAACGCAGACGAAGCTGCGAGTAACAGTTACTCTGAAGCATAGGTGAAAGGCCCGGAAAGAGAAGTTCATTGCAAAATTTCCTATTTTGAATTAATTATACCATTTACTTCATTTTTCTGTGGTCAACCGGCAAATGTTATAGCAAACTTGAAATGCTAATTTTTTAAAAATTAAGACCTCAGATGATAAGTAAATCTGAAGCTTACCTTTTTACTGCTCAAGGTGTGTATGTTATAACTATATATTCTTTTATAATTATTTTCTTCCGATGGAGCCGGAAAGTAGTAATTTCGTTTAGCGCAGCGGGAAAAACGGTGTCACTTTTCGTCCGGGGGGCAGAAAAATATAAAAAAAATAGTATACACACCTCGGGCAGTAAAAGGGAAAGTATCAGGTTTGGCTGTGATCTAAGACATTTCTTATTTTCTGCCCTCGGGATGTTATGTATTATTTTCATATTTTTAAAAACCCAAAACAATCAGATGATCTGTAACACATAAACGTTCATAGAGACTCCACAGTACATACCGTTACTAGGCCACTTATCGAGATCCAGATTAGGCAATTTAGATTTGATCGCGTTCATGTCTGGCTCCATTGGTTTTTCTGAAGGCAGATTTGAATATTCCATTATTCTTTCCACCTAAAATAAAAGTATCTTCCATAAAAAGATATTTCATGATATAGAAAAGGAACAAGGTAATGGAACATGAAGGAAAAAACCAAATAATTAAAATCGCTAGTGGCAAAATTTACATCGCCTATAGATATAGTACAAAAATTTCAAGTTTTTTAATAATCCCCAACAAAACCCATTCCAAAAATTCCACAACAAATCGGTCCATCCATATAAGACTTATGATGTCACACACACGCAAACACAGACACACACACGCACGCACACGTACACGCACACACAGATGTGAAACTAAAATATAATTGTTACAATTAGGTATGCTATCGGGCGAAGAGATCTACAAATTCCTTCTACAATGTGGGTGGTGAGAATGGAATGATAGCAAAGTAGGAAACACTTACAGACGTCATCTGGTTTTCCACTTCGGCCGTTTGTCTCATGCCGTATTGGCACATACCTACTAAACCAATCACTTGCGTTATTGCCAAGCCAATGCTACCACCCAAATAATCTGAAAAGAAAGGTGACATTCACATAAATCGGTACATAATGTAGCTGTTGTGCTGCAATAAAACTTTTTTGATTTTTTGCCTTTTCTGATTTGAGAACCTTTCGTTTATATAAACCTTTTTACGCAATAAACCTTTTTTGACTTTTATTTTTTGTTTTTTTTTTAATTTGAGAACCTTTTGTTTATAATTAATTGTATTCAATGAATTTCGTTTTCAAGTTAAACCACTACACTTCAAATAATTAAAACTAGAAATCCGTTAAAATATCTCCTGCATTTTTTGCATAAAGAGATCAACCAAATAAGTTACTAAATTTGAGAGATTTATGAAATTACGTTTATTGCGTCCGATCTTTTCTAGCAATGGTCAAGGTTAATAAAAAACAGCAAGAGACAATATTAACTGAATTTTGAAGTTATCAGTCCTTTGTATAAATAAAGAAAAGAAGTAGACCAAATATAACTCCCTGAGAAACATCAAGTAGCACGTTCTTTTTCAAATTGTAACGACTTTACGTAGTTAACAAACAAGATAAATTATATTTGTTAAATACGAAAGTAAAACTATTGCTAATGCAAATTGACATGGAGATTTGTACAATATGGAGTTTTTTTTAAATATTAGAAGGCAAACAAGCAGACGGATTTCCTGATAGTAAGAAATTAACGACACCTAGAGACACCAAAGGTGATAATGGTGCATTGCCAACCTGAGGCCAGGATCTTAGGCTTAGAGCAAAAGTAAGTTTACCGGCCACATTACCCTCCGAGTGTATAATGGCTTTACTATGGCTGACTTTTGTTGGTATTTTTGATTGATTCAGTACTCACCATCATTAGCAAACAAAAAGAAGCTAAAGGTGACAGCTGCTAGATACAAAGAGCAGACCATATCCATCCAGAAACCGAACGCTCTGTTGGTGTTGAGTACCAAACTCCATGCAGAGCTATGTAGGTCTTGCAGCTTGTCGAATTCCCGAGCTAGTGTGCGCTGTTGGTCGCGGCACGACCGGATTGTGGTTAAACCAGACACTGTGGCCGCTGCGTGGTTCACACTGGGACTTCTGGCTGGAATTGAAATTGGGAGTCATTTTAAAGAACTGCTAGCTGTTCCACTCGTTCAGTTTGAATGGGAAAATTTAAAATTTTATATTTCCTACTTTACTTGCATTTTTTCTGTAGAAAGTAGAAAACTTAGAGTTATGAAAATAATCGGGCTATAAATTATAATCTTTTGGGTTGGTAACTAAAAATACCTGGGGACTGATTATGAATCTAAGTTGCCAATTCAAAATGGAAAAGTGTACATCAAATAACTGTTAAATGACGTGTTTTATATTTGCTATATCCAGAGACCAACAGAAATACAATTGAGATAGCAAACATAAATGACGTCATTTGATGTACACTTTTTGCAGTTTGAGTTGGCAACTGAGATACGTAATCACCCCCCAGGTCGGATACCGACCGTGCACATATAATTTCAAGTGCACGTTCTTCCGACTTCGACTTTCGGCTCAGCTGAAAGCTGAACTAAATCTGTACTTAGAATATTTAAAAAAAAACAATCCTTGCTACTTATTAGAAATAGGATTTTTGTATCCTATTTACAATAAGTAGCAAATATTGTTAAATCGTGACTTATTAAAACTTTGTCTTATTTATTATTAAAATTTCAACTACTACTTTTACCAAATATTGTGTAGTACTAGCTTATAGCCGGGGTCAACATTCAGTATACCTTTTACTCAGTCTAAAGTCAATTCAAGTCACGGACATCAGCTAGTATAAAATAAAATAATTTGATCGCCTCTGTGGTCTAGCGGTTCAGGTGTTGGACTTGACTGCATGAGGATATTTTTGTTGCCCGAACCGGGTTCAATTCCCGGGTCGGGCAACAAGAATAAAATTTGGTTTTTCCAATTTTCTAATAAAAAGAAAAAAATGTTGCTCGGGATTGGATATGTGCCCGATTGGCGATAGGCTTGCCACCTATCACATTGAGGGCAAGTGATAGGTCTTCGGCTAGTCGTGGGTGCCCTGGTTGAGCCTCTGCCTAGCTCTTCGGGAATATGGGCGTGAAGATTTATATAATTTGATAAAAAATGAGTTTCATGTATGTCAGGCAAGTACCCTTTCTGAATAACATTTATATAACAATCGATAAGCTCTTACACAGTGTACTTATAACTTTCCACTGCAAAGTCTTAATGCATTGGGAATAAAGTGACCTACAAACGGACAGACAGACAGACATGTCGAATAAATACGAGTTCTGTTACTTGCGATTCTACTGTGGAACCCAAAAAAAATATAACGCACCATATGAACTCACCAATGGCCTCAATCCTCTTCAAGTCCCGACTGGTATCTAAGTAGACACTTCTTATGAAGTACAGCAAAATAGCCAATAGCCCAGTGGGGAATAATAGCCACCAGTTCACAATACACACCACCACTAAAATGCCGACCACTTCAAGGAAGAACTGGAATTGTTTAAAGTCATTACAAAATGTAGACGGATGAAGAATAACTCATTCAGAAGAATAAAATATCAAACAATCGATATCAAACACTTACACCTAGACAATCAACAAGGGCCACTGGTAGGAATGAATCCACTTGTCCCATATCCTTAGAAAATCTGTTCAGGATTCGCCCGGACGAGTTATGATGGAAGAACCACATTGGAGCGTTTGTTACGCCTCTGGAAAAAATATTTTTTTTAAAACTTATAAACATAAAGAAAATTAATTAAAAGACGTCATCATTACAATAATTACAATTAGAGAAATGAAAAACTATCGTTTTATTTGACATCTTACGTTCGAATACTGCGTAGGAATTGATATATTTTTTTAATTCATAATATTTAGTCATGTCTTAAATTTAAGAATACTTTTTAGGTTTTATTTTCGTAAACTTTTACGTGAATTTTAATTTTATTAAATTTAAATTGTCTAGAAAAAAGTATTTTTTAGGTTAATTGTATAATAAATACAGTCGTGGTCAACTAATTAGGGACATGCAAGATAGTGAAGAACAATAACCGGTGAAGTGAAGAATAATAATTATGTACATACAAATATAAAACTCTATTGATTTCTCAGTAACTATTATTTGCATAATTTGG
>NJDC01001032.1:9895-20362 GCA_002245475.1 Calephelis virginiensis
ATAGTATGTTAAAACAGTTATTACCATTTTTTCTGTGCATATCTTGTTGTTGTTTTTTAATTTTATCCCAGTCGGGGAAAGGCAAAGGATCTGTGTCCATACAGCCACGTCTTCCGTATTAATAAATCTTTTTCTTGTTACAAACTTTCAATTTATGTCTTCCCTATTAGTTCTTTATTTCAGTCATTTTAGTCACTATTTACACAGTCTTGTCTAGGTCTTAAGTAAAGCGGTGGTTTCGTTACACAAGCTCGTTTACGAGATTTGGCGGCAGCGAGGAAATTCACGATACACTAATTTCTTCATGATTTCATTAGTGCACTTTCACTGAACAAAATCAAACTAATTCCCACCTAAATTAACCAATTTTACTCATATTTTACACTAAATTCAATAATTGTGAAAAAATTACGACCATCTTCATTCACGATGGCGCCAAAACTCTCTGTGCATATCTACTGACAAATGTCAAATTCAAAATGCAAATGTCATTTTAAAAAAAACAACTCACGTCTGTGAATACTGTGATGTCTTTTTTTGTCTTTTTCAAAGAATGATAAATCTAGCGATTTGTGCTTTGTTTATTAGATAAAGTAATTTTAAATAATTAAATCCACTACTGTATAATAGTTTTCCTAGATAGATCTAATTTGTGAGGAATTTATTTGCTTACTTCCGTCCACTTGGAATTTGTCTTTGTAATGGAAAACCTTGAACAGAGTGACAATAAAAACGTGTCTCTGAATTTAATTGCTGATTATGGTTCTGAATCAGAATCCGAAGATACACAATCAAATGAAAACACGGGTAACGATGATTCCGACGCTGTTGAACTTAGTGAAATGGTGTTGAAAAATAATATTATAAATGCATGTGCTCACGGACCATTGTCTGCAAATTCGGAAAGTACTGAAACAGTGACCAGGCATATGATAATAGATAGTATTGAAAATGATGTAGTGGAATATGATGTTACGGAGTACCGAGATGCTGACAGTGAATCTGAATCTAGCTCTAACAATTCCAGTGATAGTGATGTGGACTCGGTGAAAGATATTGACGAAGTCTCGAGCGGGTACATTGAATTTTTTTTACTTAACTAAACTGTATATATTAGACTTGTAAGCTGTTAACAAATTAGTTGTATTGATATTAAATAAATGTTTTATTTTCTATAGCAATCATTTCTTCATTTTTATTTTTAAACATATTTTATTTATGTCTGATGCAATATTGTGGTCATTCAACCTTTGGGTTGTTTGTCTTTCAAGTATTATTTTGTAGACACATCTACATACATGTTGTAACCAAATTTGTTTCATCATTTCATTTATTAAGTAATTCAACAAAATGATCTGTAATTATAATTTTCAAACTAATACTGGCAGGCACATGAAAACAGGATACGAAAATTATAAATTTGATTAACAGACACTACAGACACTTAAAACCAAGAAAAAAGCTTTGGATCCTGTAAACTTTCACTGCAAGAATTAATAATATTAATGCAACTAGGCTGTAATATTGAGTGCAAAATTTCAGGCAGTAAGCAGTTTAGTGTGACATTTGAAGACTGTTTATTATTTAACTCTTAGCACCACCAGTGATGTCTGGCCATCTACACACTTGGGGGAGCATGGTCCCCTAAATAGATAAACCGTATATCAGCACTATTTTTTATCATAAGCCTGAGTTTTTTTAATGAATTAAACAAAATATATTTTAAGTTTTTAATAAGAATATTTATTCGTAATTTTAAACTTAAATTTAAATATTTCTAACACAAAACAAAACAAGACTAAAAACACGTTAAATTTTAATAGTAAACTTTAGGATGCAATAATTGGGTGTAAAAAATAAAAATGATATCAGATCTTTTTTTCTATGTATTTATATCATATTAATTACGTAACAAGTATAAAAATCTATTAAAATGCTTAAACTTCGAAAATAGTGATGTGCCGACTCAGGTTAAACTTAACTCGAGTCGATTCGAGTTAAAATTTCGGTAACTCGAATTGAACTCGATTTAACTAGGATGATGTTCAGTCAGTCATGTTTTTCTTTGTTTTTTATCAATTTTAATAATACGGTTGTTTCTTAACAAATTAAATGCGATAAGAATTTTTTTCTAGAATAAGTATTGAGTAGAATAAATAGGTATAAAGGAAATGCAATTATTGTGATAATGAAAAAACAATTCTTTTAGATATATTACGTATTATTTATTTTTGACATTTAGTATTATATTGGGTATTTTTGTTTATTTAAAGAATGTAGCTTACATCAATTCTCAATAACACTGTTTTTGTATGGCAGTCTTAACAAAATAATATCAGTCTAACTTGATGAAGTCGAAAGCATGAAATCATAAATATTACAATCTATTTTAACATTTAAATTTACATTTCGGGCTTATTTTTTAAACAGAAGTCATAATATGCACTAACAAACGATAATAACAAGTGTTTACAACCACAACTCAACACAACCGGCACTCCTATATAACCTCAAACCTGCATTATTAGTGTTTCTGACATTTTTCACATATTTTTTATTGTACATAATGATAACAACACACATCATAAATTTAGAGCACACTCTGGGTCTTTGAGTCTTGGGCACAAATTACAGAGTCATCTTTTCTTTAGTGTATTGTAATTATATTTTTAGTCAATAGACAAGACCATGCCTCAAAGGTATTCCGTTCTAGTTTTGAGCAGGACCTCTTAGACCAGGTAAATGTATAATGATGTTATGTGTCTATATCAGTGATTTGCGATGACGATACTTTCGATGATTTCTATATATTTCTGTCATAAAATGCATTGCTGTTTCGGTTTTGTTAGTTGATGTTATTTGTATCTTCGTTTTCGGAGTGACTTTTCGTCTCTTTTTCACTTTCAGTATCGTGATTACTAACTTTTGACTCCGCACCATTTAAATCCGATGACAGATCGGGATAAGTGAACAGACCCTCGGTTTTCACATAAAAAATCAAAGTATAAGTAAAAAATTTAAAAAAAATTCGAAATGTGGTACACGACACGACCTCTAGAACTAAGCGCAGTAGCACGGTGCATGTTCACTTCCCGCGAGACCTCAGGCGACACTTGGAATACACGAACGCCAAACCGCATTATGTTTCGGTTACTTTAAATATTAGTAGAAATATGAGCGTTGGGGGACCTTACTCCCCCACGTGTGGTGTTAAGGGTTAGCTTCTACAAAATTGCTTTTGATGAAATATAAACTATTTCCCTTCCAGATAATTTTAGTTTCCAATCATTGTAATTATATTGTGGTAATTTTGCTAGAAAATTAAAAAGAAGTTAATTAGGTACAAACAAAACATTCCTTGTTTTAATATTAGTGTAGTAGTATTATAGATAGATTGGTCAATTGTATCTTAAAATAATTAAGATATTGAAAGTTGTCAAATAAATCAAGATATGGATCAGGTAAAAGATATTTTTTAAAATAAATGCTTACTTACAGAGACGAAGGAAATGCTACTTCAGATAAGTTGGAAACACCAAAGGTTGCTGGTGAGTTGGGGCTTGATGACCTCCCACCAATAGAAGATTTAGCTA
Source organism: Calephelis virginiensis (assembly GCA_002245475.1). NCBI lineage: Eukaryota > Metazoa > Arthropoda > Insecta > Lepidoptera > Riodinidae > Calephelis > Calephelis virginiensis. Next base: position 13,489 of record NJDC01001032.1, read on the forward strand.
TAAGCCTACCTGCTCAAGAAACAACTAAAATTGGAACAATTGCCAGTATTGTTGATAGATTAGGTAAGAGTTTTCAAATGTTTTTTAAGCATTAATGTCAAATACAGACTAAAGAAACTTGTACTCACTCTCTTAAGATATCACCGAAGAGAGGCACAATCAGAACGCCTATGACTAGTTAAAGACACTTAATCCCACATTGTGATAAGTGGCAAGCCTATTGCCAACCGGGCACATATTCAATACCGAGCAACATTTCTTTTTTATTAGAAAATTGGAAGAACCAAATTTCTTTTTGTTGCCCGACACGGGACCTCAAAAAGTCAAATCTTTTTGTTACTTACTATGAAAGATTAGTGCAAAAAAAAGTGCCAAGTTTCTGTATTTTAAAATTATCAAGTTTGGATAGTGGCGCCTCTAGCAGTAAGTATAATACGAAACTTTAGCGTTAAAATGAAATTATTAGCTCTATTCACATTAATGTCGTTATTACTGCCCTCTTTTAGTGACTTTTGGCGGCCTATCTTCATTGGACCTGCGCAGGGCAGGATTTTTCAAACTACTCCAAATAAAGATCCATTGAGAATATAATACATATTTTTGTCAGTTGAAAAAACTAACACGGCCTGTGGCCTTCAAGAGTTTTGTGGAATTTGTTCAAACATATCTCCTGTTTTAGTCATGCTCAGTTTGGCGCAACTTTCATATCAAAAAATAAAAAAAAATATGTTTTGTTTTTTATTCGCCCAAATCATATGACACTAGTTGCCTTATATTTGAATGCCTTTAGACTTACTTTCAAATTATACGGGTTATACTTTTTCAAGTAAACTTTTTACAAATTCGGGTTTGCTATGTATCTATGGAAGTCCCGCCTCTTATTACGTATTTACTCTTTGGTCATGCTATTTATGACCATTTGATCAGAGAGATGAAAAAGGATAATCTTACTGTAACTTGCACTGGTCATAAATTTGACATGGACCAGAATCTTCGGATACTTTCACTTATAGTTGGTGCTTCAAATTACCTTTTTATTACAGTGATAGTTCGAGCCTTCCCACAAACACCGGCAGTGGACTTGGATAGTATACTATTTTTAGAAAATGGATCAAAAGCTCTAGGCAAAGTGTTTGATGTTTTTGGTCCGGTAAGTCTATTAATGTATTTTATTTTTACCCTCGGTTCAGGAAATCTTATGTTGATTGTTGGTTGGATTGTGCTCGGTGATGCATTAACAGATTGAAAAAGAAAATTTTTGCAGAGACTGGGATGTAATTAATCGTATTTAAAAGTGTTGCCAACTTATTTTAATGATGTAAGGAGTCATAATCAGGTGCACAGAGATTTTAGAGAGGGTAGGCATAGAAATTTTAATTATAATAAAAACTAATAAGAGTGATCGCGTGTGGGAGGACGGGCGTGCGTGCGAACTTACGTGTGCATGTGTGTTTGTGTCGTCATAACTTTTAGCAGATAGACCAATTTAGATGTGGATTTTTGTTTGTAAGCTTGGTCTGTTGAGTAGAATAGACCATCTGCCTCTCTGTACGCCAGGTCATAATATGCAAAGACAGCTTAAAATACAGCCTATATTAATTATATTAGGAATAATTCCAGTGGTGGTTAAGTGCTTTCAACAACTTACTCAGGAGTAAAGATCCACCACCATGCCCATTTCTGCCGTTATAACAACTATGTCAAATTTCGGTCTGCAGTGTATCAAGCCGATGGACTTGCACAATAAGCCTTCATTCTCAGTCTCAGGATCTCAGGAAGCAAGAGCAACAATAAATTCATATACCCCCGTCAAGTTTTCGTCTAAAAAACCCAATTTTCGAGCAACATCTACAAAGTCATTTAATTAATCTTCATACATATTAGCAGGCATTTTGCTTATATTAATACTCCTCAAAAAATCTGAAAACATGCAAATTATTCATTTTAACACAATTTTTTAAAAGTTTTCTTACTTTGTAGTAGGAACATTATGTAACTATGTTTTAAATGTTAATGACTTCCGGTGACGTAATATTTTACAAGAACTTGAAATTTTTCATTTTCATTTATATAAATTTTTAACCAAAAAACACATTTTTTGAAAAACTTTTACTCGTAAGGCCTATTCACAGAAGATTTACTTCAATTACCCTTGTCTGCAATTTGTTTTTACTATATTTAGGGCCCATGTTTTTTCTAGCAAAGTTGTTTCATGGACATGTCAAAAAGATTACCAAATTTACCAAAGAAACCAGTGCTCTTTTATGGTTTTTGGTATTTCTAGAATCGCCTAATAAGGTTCTGGTCTGGTGGTAGCGCACAACTTGGACTGTGCCCCAGTGTGTTGGGTCGCGGGCATTGCATTACAAATCACACGCAGGCGGGCCGGGCCTTTTCAGCGGATTTTTGTTATTTCAAAAGGGTAGGGTTTAAAAGAAGAGTGGACGCTCTACTTTAAGATTGTCAAGTATAGAAAGTGGCTCCTCTGTTAGTCGTCGTACAAAACTTCAGAGCATTGAAATGTCATTAGCCTTTCTGACATTATTTATATCGTTTTTACTCTCCTCTTTGCGGACTGTAGATCGCTGGGGACTGTGCGTGCGGCTTAGTGTGCGCTGCTCCGTATAGAATGTTGCCACGGCCATTTATTTGGTCATGGAATGTCAATCTAGGTCTTCCCGAGTACTACATCCCTTCAAATTTTCTTTGTATATATTTTGCTAATCCTCAGACATTCTTTTCTTATGACGAAACCAACGGAGTATGTCCATATTATATCAATTTTCCACCAACTCTATTTTCTCTCTTATCTTGCTGTTGCAAATGGTCATGAAATGTTGACCAACCTACAACAATTCAATAATAGATATCATCTGATTTACAGGTAACGGAGCCACATTACTGTGTCCGTTTCAACTCCCAGGAACATGTCAAGGAGAGAGGGGTAGAAACTGGAATGGACGTTTTCATAGCACCACGCAGCCAACAACACACAAGTTACGTGTTTCTCTCAGAATTAATGAAGTAAGTTGTTGTTTACTTCGAATTTTACATAATTTCGGAACGAACCTTACAACTCATAGTGGTTGTAATTTTTTTTCATGAAACTGGAAGGCAAACAAGCAGACGGATTTCCTGATGGTAAGAAATTAACGCCGCCTATGTTATATATACCTCGAGCAAAAGTAAGTTTATCGGCTACCACACCCTCCGAACCGGAAAACGACCTGACGTAATGGCGGCAGGAATAGGTAAGGCGGTGGTACGAGGGTGGATCAAAAAATGTTCTAAGCCCGACTAAGAAAATGAAAGAAAAGTGGGTCTAAATTTATTTTTATTTTTCGACATAGTCTCCATCTAGCACAACACACTTCTTCCACCTGACCTGCAACTTATTTATCCCCTCGAAAAAAAAAGATTCCGGAAGGTCGGCGAAATAGTCGTTTACTGCGACTATCACCTCATCTTTGGTCGAAAATTTCGAGCCACCCAATTGTTTTTTTAAATTTGGAAATAAATGATATTCCGGGGGGTTAAATCTGGCGAATAAGGTGGGTAGGGCAGCAATTCGTAGCCACAATCGTGGATTACAGACATTGTTTTAACCGAAGTGTGAACATGTGCATTGTCTTGATGAAACAAAACTTTCTTACGCAACATTCCTGGCCTTTTTTCTTTTATTTCTTCCCGGAGTCTTCGTAAAAGGTTACAATAATAACTAGAATTTATAGTTTGACCTTTCGGTAAATAATGTACAAAAATAATGCCCTTCGTATCCCAAAAAACAGAAGCCATGACTTTGTTAGTCGATTAAACGACCTTAGCCTTTTTCGGTGTAGGAGAGTCTGATCTTTTCCACTGTTTGGATTGTTGCTTTGATTCAGGAGTGTGGTGGTGAACCCAGCTTTCATCCATGGTAACAAATCTAGACAAAAAGTCCTCGGGATCAGTCTCAAAAAGTTCCAAACAGTCTCGCGAAATCGTGTATCGAACTCGTTTTTGTTCAGCTGAAAGCAACCTCGGGACCCAGCGAGCAGAAACCTTATGGAACCCCAACGCCTCCGTTATTATATGTTGCACCCGGCCATAACTAATGTTTGTTATCTCAGCTATCTTACGAATGGTCAAACGTCGGTCACCCAGCACGAGATCACAAATTTTATCGATGTTTCCTTTCGTGGTAGCGGATGTAGGCCTTCCACTCCTAGGATCATCTTTAATGCTCTCACGACCGCGCTTAAACTCAGCTACCCACTTCTTGACACTGGAATACGATGGAGCAGACTCCCCCAAAGTGCTCACCATATCTTGACGGATGTCTTTTGGTGATAGGTCTTTTTTATTGAGGTACTTAATGACTGCACGGTGTTCAATTTTCCCTATTATTGAAAATTGCCTCAGATTGCTTCAAACAAATAATCACAGAAAATGTATATTGTGCAGTATCGGAATGAAACTGCGCACAATAAATCAATATGACACATACTAACAAATGACAGTAGATTTTAAAAAGATGTCATAGCTCCATGTAGGTTAGGCCACGAACTTTTGGATCCACCCTCGTACCAATCCAGGCGAGTCGTTGCGAAACTCTTCAACCTTGTCAGATGTCACGGTGCTAGTGACAGTGAGCCTATGCTCGCCTTTTACGAGCTGCCTGGCAGGAAGGCAGCTGGTCTATTCTGCAAAGGAGCCCGGACCAACACGGGGAAATTAAAACTGGTTAAAAACTGGTTTTTAACCAGTTGTCGTTAAAATATAATATTTAAAAAAATATTTAATTAATTATTTAAAAAATATTATATAGGAATGAGCAAAATAGGTAGGTACATACAATCTAAAGTCATAGAATTTAAAAAAAATGCATCTTTTACAAGTCCTCATGGACGTAGATATGTGTATTTCAACATCATGTTTTATGTTTTCTTTTTAAGATTGTAGATTTATAGGTATGATTCATCTAATAAGTGATCTCTACATTTCATATACAGATGCAATATCATAGTTCTCGCAATTGCAAACATTTAAGCTATGTTTAAAAACGTTTCTTAAAGTGCCCTTACGTCCGGTTCTCATAATTAACGCATTGCAGTGCGTTGGTATAACCATTGTAGATTGACCAAAGCTCGTGACTCGCGACAGTGTTTAGTCATCTTATAAAAGCTGCCATCCGTAGGCAAAACGACACGTTTTTTGTATTCAAAAACCAGACATTAGTCGTAATGTTTTCGAAATACTTTCGGTATCTCTTTTCACGAAGGTGTAGAAGTATCGGCATGGAATAAGTATACTACGGCCGTGCAGAGAATGCGTTCATGACACGTCGCTATTGAACCGACGACGTAACTTTGTAATGGCGTTGCAGTTACGATAAAAATGTGATTGCTGGTTGTTTACCGTTTTAACAATTGATGAGCATTAAAACAACATTATTATGTCAATTATCAATTAATGTTATAATATTGTGCCAATCTGAGTCTCAAATAACTTGGTAAACAATATTTTTCTAAATCTAAACTGCGCTATTACAAGGTTATGTCAGCGCTTTATATTTATAGTGCTGTGCTAACAAAAACAAGCAATAATAGTATCGTAATCTGTTCTTATACAGTTATACTTTATAAAATAATACGTTTTGTTTTTCTTTTTAAGAATTTGAAAATAATGGACTATAAGATAACTTTGATTAAATATAAAAATAAAACTACGACCAAACCGAAGGCGCAAAAGAAAGTAGCATTTTTATATTTAGGTTGAAAATGGTAACCACAAATGGCGTTACGGGCCGCCATTTTGTGACGCTTAAACAGTCGTCTGTTGTCTTTTCGTGCGCATAGACCACGTTCTTCACGTTCGTGCGATACGAAATCGATGAACTGGCTCTGGAGTACGGTCATCGCGTTCAAAGAATTCCGCTGTATTATTTCCAATATAACGCGATTGAGCTAATCGGGGCTCAAATAAAAGGTTACGCCGCCCGCCACAATACTTCCCCGCCATTCAGCACGAAAAAGATGATGACCCTATTAAAAGAAGTCTGCTGGAAATTCACAAGAGATGACTGTGCAAAGGTTGTTGAGAAGACTAAAAATCTGACTGGAACATTTTGACCGAGATATCAGGATTGATTCTGTTATTGATAATAATATAATTATACATGTAGGCGAAGATGATGATGAAGACACCACCTTCTCAAGCGAATCGGAGTCTGATTAATATTCTGTACACACATTCAATTCAATGTACTTTATTGCATAGAAATACAGATTGTAACTTTGTAACAAAGAATAAATAAAACAATTTTATTATATTAATATTACCCTTTTTTAGATTCCACTTAAATAACTAAAATATAAATTTAAAAGGATTCCGCCAACTTAAAACAAAAATAATGTTAAAAATAACGCGGCGGTTCATTTTGGAGGAACGCTTACGAACTCAGTGTTATGTTGTGCCCATCACTAGTCATGACTAACTGATAGGTGTCAGGAACGCATTCTCTGAACGGCCGAACTTTAATAATACTAATGTACAGAATACTCACTGTGTTACCAAAGCAAAGTTTAAACTTAAGATGTCATCTAAAGCCTCATATTGCGCCGAGATTTAAAGATGCGATGAACGGTTGTCAACTAGGTTTTTTTTAATATAGCATCTTTCCTTATTTTATTGTTTCTGATCAAATTTCCTGATAACAAATAAATGTAGCTTCAAGATGCATGGCTACAAAATGGTTCTGAAGAAAGACGACATGTTATGAATATAATTTTTTATAGGTAAATCAGTAAATGGGTTTCCTGATAGTGAGAAAAACGCATGGTTCCTTTCCTTCCAGCGCCTAACGCCAAGAAACGAACCTGACCCCCCCCCCCCC
>NJDC01001032.1:29596-57144 GCA_002245475.1 Calephelis virginiensis
CGAAAAAAAGTGTTGATGTTAAAATGCGAAAGGGCATGCTCCGCTGGTCCGGTCATGTGGAAAGAATGACAGATGAAAGATTGACAAAGCAGATATACAATGCGAATGTGGATGGATGTAGGTATACGGGGAGACCAAGGCTGACATTTCACGACCAGATCCATCGGATATTATCCGAGGGTGGTGTCAAGAGTCTCCGAAACCGGCGTGTTTGTATGAAAAGGGTTATGAATGTGAAGGAAGCAAGACAGGTTTGTCAGGATCGTGAGGTCTGGCACTCGATACTCTCTGCCTACCCCGTAAGGGACTTGGCGTGAAGATATGTATGTTAACATCGATTATCTTGCAATATAAAATACTAATTATAATTAGAGGTTTTCTAAGCAGGTGATAAATCAAAGCCGAATAATTTTGTGATTTCTTTATTAAATATTTCATTGTTAGAAATTAACTAACGATTGAATTTCATAAATGTTAAAATAATAAAAAAAGTTTATAATAAAGACTACAGCTAAAAAATACTGCTCATGGACTATGCAGAACTAAACACTTCATAATTTCTGCTGCCCTTATTGACGAAATGTCAACGAAACTGGGTAAGTTAATTAAATTTTGCACTCACATGATCACAATGTAAAATGGTATTCATTTCACAATACAGGAATATAAAAAATCCACTATATATAGTTTAGAATTTAATACCATGAATACAAATTATATTACAAAGTGATAAGTATAGATATATTTTTAAACATTTGAATGAGGTATAAAATTTTGTTCTATAGCAAACATACACTACGTCTACAAATCCTATAAGTTATGTACTTTTAATTTAAAATAACAATTTATTTATAAAAGTAGGGTAATATTAATTTTATTTGTTCCAAAGAAAAGGGTACAAGTTTCAACATATTCCAGAATATAACACTAAAAAAACAATATTTTAAAGATTTAAAAAAAAATTCTTTGGTTAATTTTTTTTTTAATTTTTATTAATTGACAAGGACTCATTTTGAAATTTGACTTTTTACTTTATTTTTGTCTATTTCATTAGTCTGAAGTTTATATACAAATCGCTTTTTTAGTCCACCGAACATGGAAAACTGTTTGCTGAGGTCATTGAGATTAAACCATGTCAATCAGATTTACGAATAATTGGATTATATTCCGGATATTTAGATTTAATTGTTACTGAATAATACACATTACAGAAACAAAGTTTGTCATTAAAGGTCTTTAGCGTCCTTCATAAGCACATTTTGTATTCATGGTATTATCTTAAAAATAAACTGAAAAAATTTCAAATAACAACTTTATTTCCCTGATTGAAAAGAATATTACAATGATTTAAATATAAACAAAAGAATATATTCTGATTTAACTTTGAAAATTCATAGAATATGTAGCGGCACAATTATTGACGTAGAAGGCAGTGGAGGCTGCGTTAAAAGGTTTTTAGGAACAAATTAAAAGTAAAATTGTTTTATTATTTTTTTATTATGAGGAAATTAAAATTTTCTCAAGTGATATGATGAATTATTTTTATTATAATCATTTATAGACTTGGACTTATACGGTCCATAAAGATTATATTTTTTTCATGTTATAATCAAGAATGGCCCATTTATCCTTCTGGTATAGTAAATGCAAACTTTTGTTAGGATATTTAGATGTATGTTTCTCATTCAATAAAATCTCAACGCGAATGCTTAAATCAAATTCACCAGATTTGGCACACGGATCATTTACAACCTTTAGAAGAACAAAAGCTATTTTTGACTCCGATCTTTTGCAAGACAATGAAACACCTTTAATAAACGGATGAAGCCGCGGATAACAGCAAACGTAATAAATTAACCTTTCACTTGTATGAACTAAACATTTCTATTGACTTCACAAACAGATAATTCAGGGTCCATTTTAGAAATGACAAGCAATGTCAAAAGTATGTTTAATTAAACGATACACGGTCTAATGAAATAATTAATTTGCAAATAAAAGTACGGACTATTTACGAGTATAATTATGTATTAAAAAGTTTTCAAATTAAATGCGTGTTTAAATAATTTTATGACAAATTACGAAGAACTTTACTCAATAATACATATTATACACTCGCAAGAACAAAAACATATTCATAAAATAATAATCAGAATAGTTAATATAGGCGCTTTAATTTTTTTTTGTGGTTTGTAGGTTCACTACCATTTTACAATTAGCATTGATATCATATTACTCCCACACAAAACTATGTTTTAACAAAATTGGTCAAGCAGAATTTAAGATAATATATTTAATCGAAATATGATAATAGGCGCTTATTCCACGTTCCAATGTTTCGAAAAAAAAAACAAAATAACATCTTTATAAACAAAGAAAAGAAAAAAATGCGAGAGTATCGAATAATTGTACCACTACAGTGATACAATAAATGCAATCAAACGGGCGTTCACTTCGCTAACACTCCATAAATAATAATTATAGAAGAGGTTCAATATTGCCAATCAGTTGCCAAACATTTACTACGTAAAACACTAGATACTCATTGAAGAATTTCTTTACAACCTTAATATCAGCTTCAGATGAGAATTTATAAAATTTATTCGTGTTCAAAAACAGTTTCCATACAATTAAATATTTGTGAGTTTTTTTAATATCGGAAAATCTTATTTAATTCCTGAAAAGCTTATGGTTAATGAAAGAAAACAGGGTTTTGCCTCACAAACTACTTTGAAAATAAATATTAAAATGACTCACTTTTCAAAACGTTAACAAAACATTTGTGTTGCCACACATCTAACCGAAATCTACGCTACTAGTCGACAGTTTAACAAAACTCTTTCGCACCTATTCTATACTTTTATTCGTCAGCTCAGTATTAAACTGCTGCGGACAGCCAGTTTTAAAATCAGCTAAAAGTGATTATAATAAGTACTATGAAAATATTAGTAGTTTTAATTAGTGAATAAGTTATGATTTAGCTTTGATTACTATCTGCATTCAACTTCGAAACAACACAGAAGGTAAGAGTGTAGTCGATTTGTGAACATATAATTATTTTTATAATCATTTTCTAATCAATACAAAAATGAGTGCTTCACATATTATGTTATCGCCATAATGCTGTATTTATGCCCAAATGTACAATTTAATAAAACAAATGAAGACCAATTTAAGTTTCCATCTTCTTGATCATCAAACACTTATATTTTTACATCTTTACGCATTTTGACCATCTTATTAATAAACACGGAGCAAAGTACTCAGATGTTCAACCTGGTATTATAGTCTCTATTACAATACTTAGTTTTATTCATACGTTAGTCAATGTTTATTAATAAGACGGTGAATGTATAATGTTGTAGCTAAATCACAAACTGAGAAACTAAAAATGGGGGTTGATTTACTAAAAATGTGGGTAGATTTACTAAAAATGTGGGTATATTTTTTCTTTCAACTAATTTTAAGTAGTAAACGTTTGGCGTAGGGAAACACTAAACTTAACGACAACACAATGCCAATAGGGCTATGTAAACCTAACTTAAACATGACTAACCTACGCGTGGGATACAAGTCGCATTGTATACAAGTAAATTAATTATCTCGATAACTTATTTTAGTATAAAAATACAGATTCCTTTGTAAATTAACATTTCTTAGCTTGCCGTCTGAGACTCATGACAATGCCTCTAGGGCTTCTTATTTTTATTTCACCGAAACGGTAGTTATAATAGAAACCGAACAAACAATCGGTACAGAGCAGTCTTCCATTAATACGTAATAAAAAATAATCGTTAACAAAAGCGAAATAATCGACGATCCATTACAAACTACTGATTACGAATATTTTGATCTCGAAATATAAACTATAAAAACTAAACAGCTACAATTACAAGGGCTATAATTTTTGTATCGATTACACGTTAGGAACTATTCTACTGTACAGACAGAAAACAAAAACTTAAGACGATAGCGAATTAATACTTTGAATGCCACTGAAACACTTCCAATGTGAAGCAAATTAAAAAAATAATATTAAAGGAACTAATTTTTAAAGAAACCAATGGTGGCTGTCTGACAGCCTCACATGTGGGTCAGTGGGGTTTAATATATTGCCATTATAAACCTACGATTACATATTACAGGCATAAACGATTAAAGAAATATATTTGTCTACAAGCCACCATATAATTCTTTCTGATTACAAGATGAAACTTTTCTGTAACTCATAATTTAAAACCGATTATCTTTTCTTCCTGAAAATATTGATTTTTTTTAATAATCAACAAAAAATCCTTTTTTTATACATTATATTGAATATTAGAAAAACGACTAAATATTCAGCAACGCAAAAAAAATAAACATAACGTAAAGTACAAAAAAATGACTGTCCGAAAACATTAACACAAACAAAGCCTCAGTTGTTCGAATAGTGCAGTTATTATAACAACAAATACATAAAAAAGAAAAAAAAGTGTTATACTATTCATCCTTATAGCAATTTTTTATGTCTTCAATTATTATAATCACATATCAATATTTAGCTGGAGAAATATCCTCATATAGAGAAAACCCGCTTTTTTATTTGTGTGCAAAAAAAATACAGTTACATACACTTATTTCAAATAGTGTAATAAAGTAGATAATTATATATAATAAAAAATAATAGATATAGATAATTTTTGAATTAGCATTGTTTCAGTTCAAACTTTAATGTTTTTAACGTCGGCTATAACATTATTGGCCATTTAAATTTAGCAATTATTTTGTGTTATGTGAATCAATCCAGATTTTTTGGCCAAATGTTTTTTGTTACATCCATAGAATTTCATGAAGTTTCAATTACTTGTAATAAGAAAGTTATATGAAAACCGTTGACTATATTAATATGACCATATATAATGTTTTGCCAAAAATAATTAGCTAACATCGTATCACTTATTCGTGTGGTGTTGCCAGTTTATTATTTAGAATATCCTTTATCTAAGACACTACGCACTACTATCTAATATTCACAAAGATACAATAGAAATGGAAAGGCGAAACAGCGTGCGTACTACACTTTTCCAATCAATGGAATATATTTTATATTTGCAAAATTTATCACATCCTTTTCACTCGACACCGATAAAAATCGACTCGATGAAATGGAGTACATAATGATTACATGGTATAGACAGCCAATTTGATCCTACAACACTACGGAAAATATATATTTTATTTTTAAAATAACATATTTTCAGGACATCATCCGAAAGAGAAAAGTGTCTTTTGTATTTTTGAAAATCTGCAGTCCACTGTTGTAACACGACTATTCAAAAAATAACGTTTAAGCGATTAACAGATTTACCGTAAATAAAAAAAATAAGAAATTTAACATTTCTAAAAAAAAACTAAAAACACCCACAAAACTAAAACAATTTTCTTGAAGTGGTTCTGCATTTTTATGTCAAATTTTGTTAATGCAACGAGTGCAGGAAAAAATTGAGATAAATTCATTTTCATTGTGATAAATCTATCAATCGTATTTTTTAGATTAGAGTGTGTTATATGATTTGAAATTTACACAAACTTTTCATCACTTTTCTTCGATATGCATGGCGACATATTTACCACTTAAATCTATGTTGACGTAGGTTTTATTCCCAGTTACGGACACACTTTCTAAGCACAAGATAGTTTCCCGAACACACTATTTTATCAATTTTGCAGCTTCGATTAAAATATTCAATTAAAAAATTATGAAGTTTGCGTCAAAGTTAAAACAATAAAAACAGTTTTACGTCTTAAAAGTGGACAGCAGTGCTAGTACAACAAACATCAAAGGCAATTACATTATAAGCTACGGTCTGTTATATATGTAGTAAATATTTATTACCCTAGTATGTAGAGTATCGGAAAATATTATAATCTATAATGATTATTATACATACACAATGTCGTATGTGAAAAATCTTTCATAATTGCTTAACAAACTAACCATTTTATGACAGTGGGGGATCATGTTGATTAAAGTGGACAAAATAATCAACTGACACTAAATATTTGTCTCGCAGAAGGTATTTTTTTTAACAATGAAATTAATTCATTTATTTCCTTTTTACAAGTTAATTGTATGTAAAATTAATGAAATGAAATAACTTAAACTAAATAACTATCGGAATTTGACAATTTATCAATTGTCATTGCGGACTGTTTTAAATGTTTACTACCTCGAGAACTTCGTCTTGTTACATTAGAAATTGAGACTGACATCTTAAACACAGATTAAAAGTAACCTTAGACCTTTAGACTACTTTGTCCACGTAATTTACCTGAATATGCGACAGTTGATTTTTCGATATAATTTTGAATGGCAAGTTTTACATAAGACATTGTCTATAGTTGTGACATTTTGTTCTCCACGTCTGTGGGTGAATGAGTATCTATTTCTGGATATCAGCGAATAAGCGTTCATATGGTTTCGTTATGAAAATATTCTTAATACATAAATATTTATAATTTTCTTATTTTCTATGTATATGGCTCAGTTCTTCAATACGTATAATTATATATATTAGGAAGAATAACTGTGTGAGAATCGATATTTTATATGGTATTGCTTTCATCGAGGGATAAAAAAATATTGTAAAATTTTAACAACATTCACCTTACACTTAAAAAACAGATATACACTACCAATGTGTTACCATAATGAAAACTAAGTCAAGAAATGAGAATTCGTAATGTGTACCGCACAAAATTTTATCCTAGACGCAAAAGTACTAAGCATTTAACTTTTGCTTTTAATTTTAATCGCTAAATAAAACCTACCTAATATCTATTATTAGTTTCAATACAACAACATAAAACATCAATTTAAAAAATGTTTTGTCCATAAAATATGCTCATGTTTATGGAGAGTTATTAATTCCGTTTAATAAAACAGAACACGTCGTAATGTGACAACATTTTTGTCCAGGCCTTTTAAGTTTTGACCCAGTTTGTTAACATGCACAACAAATTTGGTGTATGATTTGGAAGACTACAGTAATGCTCATAATTATGGATGTCACCATATCAATTTACTTGTGGTGAGAAACTCACACAGTTAAAACCCATGTGTGAAAATATTCATATAAATGCAATATTCGCCGATACCTAATAAAGCTTCAATCGAATACAATTAAACCATTAGATTAATAAATTAATCCTTCACCACCAATGTAAATGCATTTTCGACAGTCACCTTGTCTATTTGTTCGCTTATATCGTCGTTGTGGTAACATTCATTAAAATTTAAACTTATTCCCTAAAATATGATATTGCATCCATTCTCAAAAAATTCAGTGGCTTATTTTTTTAATAAGTTTATACGAATTATCGTATTTGTTTAGGTTTTTATATTATTTTGATTTAATTCAATTTATGAACATTTAAAATAGTCAGTGATAGTAACGCCATAAAAGAACGAATTTTAACATTTTAATTTATCGAGTCAAATTTAGAGATTAAGTATTTTATATACAAAATACGCAAATATTAAGTATTGTTTTTACTATCCATACACTAGAGTGGGAGATATCTACTATTTAGCATAATTAGATTGCTCTATCTGTTGTATATACATAGATAAGTTGTATTTGTACTTTATTTTATCCCAATTATCCTCAAACGCTGTTTTCATGGGTTATTTGCAGATAACAGTACTTTTGCATGAGTTAGATAGATAGGAAACGCAATTTAAACCAAGCATTTATCACAGCAGGCTTTATTATTGCTTGGTTGAAAAAAAAATAAGGTTGTAATTGCGAGAAAAGTATTCGAAAATTTTAATAAATGCTACCACAAAAACTCAGCCTCGTCTACCCCGAAAATTTAAGGTAGGATTCCATCCATTTCGTAATTTTAGGAAGACGTCTGCCTATCCAATATAGGACGAATTATATACGAACTGGACGAAACAAGAGAGAAAAGCCATTGTAAGTAATCTTCTAAGTAGAACCATTTGGAAAAATCTCGCTTTTAAGGAACCTCTGATAAGACAGTCGAGAAAAGAACATTGTTTTGTATTCAGATCAGGCCCGTGCCACCTTTAAGCAGTATTATTTTAAAATATTACGCCTATTTCAAGCCACTCTATTAATAATCAAAAGTGAAATCAAGTCAATTTTTAGCGTTAATTGCATTATTAAAGTAATATTGCTCAAAGGCATCATGGTCAACTTTCAAAAGTCTGGGACAGTAATTATTAGTTAATGATTTTTATAACCAATTGTGTCAAGGTTCAAAGAAATACTAAAGGCACGGAATACTTAAACACAATGGATAGTTTTAGCTAATCTGATAGCTCAAGATTTTAACTATAACTTGCAACACAATCGTACCTAAATATTGTACTACATATTAGAAATTAAATACATGTATTGAATAGCATTTATTTGGCGTTTGAATTTGCTTAACCAATCATATACGAGAATGTCGGAAATATTAAATAGTCAAACATTTTTGGTGGTATTCAAATTTGCTCGTACATAATGACCAAGCAAACAAAAACAAGAGATAGGGTTTGTTTTATGTCGGAGACCAAGCCAAATAAAGGGAAAGGCCCTTCTTTGTTTAGTCAGTTTATAATAGTAAATTACGAGATAGTTTACACTGAGGCCCCTTTTCCAAAATATTCACTTAGGTTATTCCCTACATTTTAAAAGGTACGAAGAAAATGGGGTAGACCCTGATATTCTCACATTATGTATTCTCAACCGGCCTGATGGTACAGTCGCCGACAGTGGTGATAGGAGTTATAGTCACCGAGCTTGGGGTTGAAGATGGCACGACTGGTTCTGGCTGTGCTTGTTCGCTTTTCTCCTCTTTGTCTTCGTTAGTTGGGGGTAGTTTGACAATTTGACAGTCGCCGACCGTCATTATTTGTGTTTCTACTTCAACTTGTGGCATATTATCGTCTGCTTCCATCCGTGAACTGTCCTCGTCGTCTGAGGATGAATCGGATACGTCTATGGTCCTGTCGTGGGATGTCTCAGTCGTCATACTCGCGTCGGCGTCCACATTTCTGTCCGGATCGACACTAGTCACACCGTAGGAATATGCCAACGGATTGTACATTATCTCCGTTAAGTAAGAAAAATCACCGAATGGCAGATTCGACGCATTGTAGTTCTCATTTGGTCGACCGTCTGTAATAAAAAAATAGTTCAATCGGTAAAGTATTTTATATATAATTTCTGATACATTGACTGCTGCTAATAATGAATGCAACTTGTATTTAATGTTACACCGCAATGAATGTTATTTCATTCAAACATTTTTGAAAATTGTAATGAAAACCTTTTTAAATCGGTAGTCTTATTTATATATTATATAATATAATTCATGATACCTTGACTGCTGCTAATAATTATTGAAACTTGTAATTCATGTTCCTAATGTATATTATATTTTCAAAACATGCTAGAAAATTGTCTATTGTCAATTTCAATATTTCTTTAGTTATACTGTTATTACAAAGAATAAAGTAATAAATATTATCATCAGTTTCAGTTTGAGCGAGACTAATGAACGACTAATGAAAATATGTGATAATAAAAAACCGTTTGTTATTACGGTTCATGACTTTACGCACTCATAGTAATAAAGAAAAAAATCTCATAATTTAAACAAAAAAATAATTACCTACTCCATAATATTGAATCTAATCTTACTTATATTTATGTATCACATTTCTTATATATTTGAAAATATCTTTTGTTCAAGTACTGTTATTTAACAGTATAAAAATCGTATACTAAAAATTAACTCAGTAACACTTAACGATTCTGATTTTCATAAAATTGTGTAAATTGATAAAATACATAAATTAAAAACTAAATATTTTTTTGGTATTTCATTCTGGAAATAATAAGAGATATTGAGAAGTTGTTATATTTATAATTAAGTTAAATTACATAAACTAAAAAACGCAGCAGTCAATGTTTATTAAATAACATGCTGGGATAATTTAGTGATTTGTTGTGTTAATTTATGCTTTTACTACAATAACTAGTTATAACTATTTTCATTTAACACATGCATTTTACATTTGTTAATCTTTTGTTTACAGTTTAGTTCGTAGGATTAGTCTATACTACATGTTTTAGTTTTTTTAAATTACAATACCATGCATATATTTTTTAAATTTAATATTGTATGACAAGATACCGAAATGTATTTTAGCTGAAAATCATTTCATTATACTTGTTTACAAAAAAAACATCATTATTAGACGAATTTTTTTATCAATGGACAAATTTACAAATTAATCTTTCAAAATGTTTTTTCGTGACAATATGGGTGTTAGTCACTTATACATAAAATAAAGTAAAATTAAATAAATACATATATTTAAAAACTCCTAGATAAATACATATATATTTTTACGCCAGGTCCCTTACGTGGTAGACAGAGAGTATGGAGAGCCAAATCTCACGATCCTTTTTTTTTTCATACAAAGACGCCGGTTTCGGAGATTCTTGACATCGCCCTCGGATAAAACCCAAGCGATTTGATCATGGCGAATGTAAACCTAGGTCTCTCCGGGTCTCTTCATCCATCCACATTCGCATTGTATATCTGTTTTTTTATGTCATTCTTTCCACATGACCGAATTAATAAAGCATGCCCTTTCTCAGCGCATTCTTTCTTCGATCTCACTGTTACGGTTTAAATGTATATTTTTAAACGGGAAGTTGAATGATGCAGGACAATTATTATAAGGTATATCTTGGCCTATGTTACACACGAATAATGAAGCTCACTACTGGTAAATGAATTTTCAAAATTGGTTCAATAGTTCATACATGATTGAACATACACTTTTCCAACTGTGGATAAAATTTTTCCCATTGAGCCAAATTAACTGAAAAGTAACTGAAGCTAAATTTACACTCTATACACATACCTAAACACAAATGATAACTTTTTTTTAAATCTTTTTTTTGGTTTATTTGGCATGAAGTCATGGGATAAAATTAAGTTTTTTTGTATATTGTATTCTTTTTTCATAAATATAAACAGACTTGCCATTATATATACAGGGTTACGTATAAACAACTAACCAAATTTTGAGAGAATGTTTAGAACTGACAACACTTTCAATGTATGTATTTAAAATGTAAAAAAATACAAATTATAAATTTTATGCGAAGCAAAAAACAAAATAAATAGAATAACGTCAACAAAACCTTCAACTGATAGCCGACCGCTATCCCATGTGCAGGCTGATGTCGTCATGTCTCGAATTGGTACAACATAGCGTGACTTTAAGTGAAGTATTTTGAGGACTATTTTAATTTTTTTTTTATAAATAAAAATAAACATTACATACATATATATAACAATATATATGTCAAACACACTATAATTTAATATTGAAATTTAGTTGGCCTTTTAAAAGTAACCCTGTATCTGTATCTGTATAACCCTTGTCGACTTGTCATGGTCAATGTAGTAAACTCATTTTAAATATGATAACATAATAAAAAACATAAATACAAGCTTCTGATATACACACATAAGAATTTATAATGCCATAGGGTATATGACTAATTTTTAATTTAGTGTTCCTATATTTTTAAAACTCCCCGAGATTCTTTGCAACTTCAAAATCACGTTTTTGCACTTGACCAAAAAAATCTCTAAAGTACAAGTGTACTCTAATTTGATGTCACAAAGGAATTTTATTCGATAGCTATATTAAAAGTTGCGTTTACGGGAGTGGTTTCATAACAAAATTTGCTTTTCATTGCATGATTTATTTATTGGTCGTATTATTTTTTAATAATAATATTTTTAAAAGTGCTTTACCCACCCAACTTTGAAATAATATCACAAAACATGTGCAACCCGATTATATATTTAAAAAAAAAATTCGCACATTTTTAATGTTGAACTGCACTTTATTTCATTACTGCAATTAAAACTGCGTTTTATTTGTATTTGGCATGTTACTTTTAGTAGGTACTTGAAATATCTGCCATCTACCCTATTGCATGTTGTGAATTAATAAGTGTCGTAACTCACAACAAAAATATTTTTAAAACTATTTAGCTAATTATTATACCCCTCCACCAATACAATATAAGTGATGTTAAGGCTGTAATTGTTAGATATTAAAATATTGTAACTGTTATCGTTACTAAGGCGACAGGATGTGACATCTCTACGCCAACAATGTAAGACTATGCAACTAGTGCCGTGACGACTACTAAGCATACTATATGTTGAAAAATAGATAAGAGCTCCTTAGGGAGCCAGCAAAATTATTCATTTTTGAACGAGAAGTTTTTTAAAACCAGATTTTTGGTAGTTTATATTTCCATTATAACTTTCACTTCCTTTGAAGAAAATTAATTTCTTAAAAAAGTAAACTTATAAAACAAGTATTTAATAAAAGTTTCGAAAGAGCTTTCTTTTCCACTTATTAAGGTCTGCTTGCACTATTCTGGGAATTTTTAACACTGAGTTAGCTTCTAATAGGTTTTACTCACCCTATATTTGACAGTAATTAATAGAAGTTTTTTTGTGTATAAAAAAATAAATCAGGATCGTGCAAAGGGCCATAAAAGGTGAATTCTTTGAAAACGCTGACTTTTTAATGACTGCTATAGTATTAAACAAAACTTTGATTTCTTTAGAGATTAAGTTCGTGCAATTTTTAAAAGTGCAACACTAGTTTTAAAAAAGTATTGTTAATCTTGTGACTTATACTAAATTGTTAATTATCTACATGATATAATTTATACACCGATTAGTATAATTGTATACCAATTAGTACCGACAACGATCCCATATTTTAATGTTGACATGCTATAGACAAAATATACTAACACAACTTCGCAATATCCGCCATGCCGTACGGCATCGGCAGATCTATACCTATAAAAAGAATCATTAGTTTATCATAGTCCTAGTGGCAATTAATACTACTTATTTGATTATATGTATACAAAGTGTTTGTTCTAGAGTTTAAAAATTAAGCGTTTCCAGTATGTTTATACAAAATATATCCCCGATGTCGGAGACTCCTGGAATAAGCAAAACTATTGATGCTATTGGAAAACGGCCAATATCAATACCCTATCTACAGATAGCTAGCGTTACTAGAGTTTCGATGCTAAGGGTAGCATTCCACTTATCAAAGATCTTTGTTCCATGTACCTTTACTCAAAGACATTGGATTGTTGCCAATGCTAGGGTAAAGGCTCAGTTAGAGGGTGGACAGATCAAAAAATTATAAAATTTATATATAAAAAACTAATTTGTGAAAATTAAATATTAAACATGGTAAATCGAGACAGAGTTTAAAGTATCATGTCCATCATCTTGATGCATGGCGATCTACAACTGTGCGATTCCGAAGGCATTTTTTTACCTCGAACAACACCATTGTGGAATCAGTTACCGAGGGCGGTATTCCCAAACGATTATGACTTAGGGACCTTCAAGAAAAGAGCGTACTCATTCCTTAAAGGTCGGCAACGCATATGTGATACTCCTGGTGTTGCGGATGTCTGTGGGCGGCGGTGATCACTTTCCATCAGGTGACCCACTTGCTCATTTGCCTCCTCTTGTATAAAAAAAAATAATGTAGTAAATTCATTTAGGTACTAACTCGCTCTTACTAAATGCCGGTTATGTAGATAATCGATCGATCGAAAAACACAAGAAAAATTTTCTTTCTACAATTACTGAATTAATATAATCAAAATAGTGCATAATAGGAATGGCAAAAATGAGTGCAGAAATTTGGATCCACCACTTTGATGTGTGAAAATAACGAGAAAAAAATAGCTATTTTTATAATGTAATAAATAATAGTCAAAAAGAGTTACAGAGAACATATTATAAGAGATTTGCACCTCATGTAGGGAAATGTGTTAAGAATATAAATACCTATTTTAAATATACCTACTTTAGGTACCAAATCATTAGGGCACAAGTAAAAAAAATTACAACTCCTTTCATTGTCTCAACTACGCATTTATTATAGAAATCTTGGACAAAGATATTGAATGAATGGAATGGGCATCTGTCAAGGAAATTTGATGAAATCTTGCACATAGAAATTGGACAGTGGTCCAGGACCAGTGATCTTATTGGTATTGACTTATTAGCATACGCTCGTCTCTTACGAGCTACCAGACAGAGAGAAATACATTGCAGGTTTACATATTCCGAATTCACTCTAAAATAACGATAGACACACTAATATTTCTGGATCTGGATCATATTTCTAGTATTTTATTTTTCATTGTTTTGAAACAACAACAAAATGAAATAGTTATATGACTGACACCCATATAGCTAAATATTACAACTTACATTTTGCACAATTCGTCCAATAATAACTTTTTTAAAACATGTAATAAAGTACTTGTCAGACATAACTTCAAAGTTTATAAAATGCGTAACTTATAATTTAAATGAGGTTTTTATTTTAAAGTTAATATCATTTAAGCATACTGAAATTTTAAAATAACAATGTAAAAATATTATTAAAATAAAGGAAGCCACATATAATTATTGTATTAATTTTTGAGACTGCATAAATTAGCCAAAATACAGTTGGGAAAATATCCTTTAAATTAACGACACCAATGCACATAATGGAAAACTATTCTTCATATAATATATAAAAAATATAAATAATACATACATAATGTCGAGGTGAAACAATAAAAACATTTTTTAACATAGCCATAAACCATAGTTGCAATAAATTCGACATTAATAACTTTAAACGTATGAAAAGTTTTAATGCTAATCTTTTGTAACAAATGACAAACCAGGGGTGACGAACCTTTGAAATAAAAAAATGGCAAACGAGATAAGAGTTGACAAATATAGTGATTTAAATGGAAATGTAATATTAGGTGGTTACAAATTTTCAGATTCGATAATATATTCTTATTTTAATATATATTTATGATTATTTTCATACCAGTCGCAACAGGTTATAAAGGAAAACATTTATAATGTAATGTTTTAATTACGGAGCAATCTTAGATTTTTTTCTATTAGAATTTTCTTTAAATTCAATTAAATCGAAGCAAAGTTATGGGAACAACTTCATATAAGTTATGCTCTATTCAAAATTGAGTTATTGTTGTTTAAGGCACACATTGTTTAAATAAATAATTAAAAAAATAATTTGTGTATAAACCACATGTAGGTTGGTTCAATTTTTTTGAAGTGAAACTTCTTTAGAATCGTTGTGATTTCAAAACGGGTGCAACGGAAAAACGACAGGTAAGAGACACAAATATATATTCATCTCATTCTTTTGTCTTTTTACTGAAGTTTCACTTCTATTGTGTGTGAATCACAGACACACATTTTTTATTGTAAATGCTTTTGTTTTCATATTAATTTTTTTGTATGGTAGGAATTATGTAATTTCAATCAAATACCTATATATGACTATAGCATAACTTTAGTTTTTAGTTATAGATCAGCATGTATGCGGACAAAAGATAATTCGTTAAACAGTTTGTCACCCCTGTCATGCGGGAATGTTATTTATTACTGCAAAAACATATGGAACAGAAACACGTGTTTTAAATATCATTTTAAATTACAACCAAAAAATATAATGAATTACAACATAAAGCCTTTTCAAGCGCGCACACACACAAAGTAAAAACAACTCAAACGTGTGATAAATAAGCCTCATTTTCTTTTGAATGAATGTGTTATAAAATTTTTATAGTATAAAATTACTAGCATTATTTTCGCAACGTTTTAGATACTGTTAGTTGGACGTAAATTATCAAAAACATTCCTACCCAGAACAAAATGTTCTATGATTTTTTTATATATTTTATAAATATATAAATCTTCACGCCCATATCACCGAAGTGGTAGGCAGAGGCACAACCAGGGCACCCACGACTAGCCGAAGACACTAAGTCCCACAACGTGATAGGTGGCAAGCCTATCGCCAGCCGGCCACATTTCCAATCCCGAGCAACATTTACTAATATTTTATAATAAGATAAGTAGATTGTCATATACATAAAAAAGTAATACTAAATTACGATTATCGTTAACTAACTTAAAGTAAAATATTTATCCAAGGCGTGACAATACACAAACTTAAAAAATCATGACTCAAATTGGACATCGTGTTAGTTAGAATGTTTTTGATAATCTACGACCAGTTATGGATTAACGAATTGAAAGTTCAATTGGAAAATAATAAAATTGTTTTAACGAGTTAAATGTTTTAGTAATAAAAGTCATGTTATTTCTAAATGTTTCTATTTCATTTCATATACCTAACGAAATTAATCTATACTTGTGTGTTTACTTCAATTCAATCTGTTATAATTAAGACTCCTTACAAATTCCTGGTATAAATGTTTAGCTCTGAGTTAGATTCCAACATATGTGTGAATATTTTTATGAATAAGAGTAATATTATAGCGACATACGGCCGCGCTCAGAGGCGTCAATTATTTTTTAAACAGCCGTTAAGTCTACATTTTCTATACAAAATTATGCCTTAATGATAGATCAAAAGTTACTTAATTGACATTTCTGAGTGCGACCGATAGTGTCATTTATAGTCTACTAGCTGTTGCCCGCGGCGTTGCCTGCGCTGTCCCACAGGAACATTGTTTCGGGATTAAAAGTGTTAATCTATGTTACCCTCTATGTGTATACCAAATTTCATGAAAATCGGTTCAGCATATTAGCGTGAAGGAGTAACAAACAAACAGACAAACTTTCGCATTTATTTATTACATTAATGTAACGGGTAAAATGTATGCTTTTCTTTGTCATATTGATGTGTAATCACTACACATAGTATAAAACAAAGTCGCTTCCTCTGTTCATTTGTATGCTTAAACCTTTAAAACTACGCAAAGGATTTTGATGCGGCTTTTTTTAATAGATAAAGTGATTGAAGAGGAAGGTTTATGTGTATTTTATACCCGTGCGAATCCGCGAGGGCCGCTAGTTTAAGAATAAAATGATTTAAATATCCAGCTTCAACAACATGAAATCTTTAGAGTTAAATATTATTATTAAAATCCAGACATCTCCCGCTGTGTTTTTATGCGTTCACACTGAATAATTTATTAAAATCTGCAGTGCTTAAATAATTATTACAAGTTCATTCAACTCATTTAACGTAAACAATTAAACGAGGTATTAGTCTTTTTTTATCCTTCTCCTGTCCTCTCAAGATAGAAAGGGAACCCATCGTAAATATCACGTGAATTTTTTCGAAGTGTGTATCTTTTTTGTTTTTTTTTTATGTAGAAATTGAGTGATTTTTCATCTAAGTCTAGAATTTAAGACTCTTAAGATAGTAAGCAAAAATCACAGTGAATTATGCGGTGTTTGCAAAATTTTGTAAGCTATTTGGCTTTTGGCATATTTTAGTAACTTTTTTGCAGAATGAATGAAGGTATATTTTCAAAAGATAAGAACCCTCTCGAGAGTCTTACATTTGTGTGTACGTACCGGGCCTGGGCAGATGGTAGTTCTTGGGCGGGCGGCCGCGCTTCCGCTTGAGCAGCAGCTGCTGGCCCGCCGGCGACAGCGCCAGCGCGCCCGGGCTCGGCCCCACCACCGTGCCGCCCGTCAGCACGCACCCCTCCATGTCTGGGACAGGAGTTACTTTATTTCCTTTTCTTCTTTATGTAGACAAATTGCCCCTTTGCTAGGCAGCTCGTAATAAGTCTAATTAACCATTGCTAAGGAGACAACTGGACACCGACAACACTATTAAGTTCCGTCCAGAGGGTAGAGTAGCCGGTAGACTAGCACAATAGCCCGAACTCCCCGACAATAGGACAGCGACGCGCTTTGACCATCTGTTGTGTCTTTTGTTATACAAACGGAAAAACAGTTTCATTGTTTACCGTATTATGCCATAAAAAAATACTACAATCAATACATTATAAAGATATTTTAACCCGGAAAAACTTAATCAAACTTTAATATTAAATCGTCTAAAGTAAAAAAAAACATTCATCTCCTACACTTTAGTTTTTCCGCTTATTCTGATACTTAAGTAAGTAAAACCCATCCATTGCCTTACCTAATCCTACCACCTGAAGATATTCATGTTTCTACTAGTAACCAACAAACTTACACAATATATCTCACACCACGCAAACACACCTAGAAAATCTATAATGGTGATAATTCTGTTGTTTACAGTAAACTTATTTTAGATGCATGCTATCTTTTTCAAATGAAATAAAAATAAAAGAGATGGAACATTTTAGACATGTAAGGCTAGTCCGGACGTGTCAAATTGTGATGTTTTTAATCAACGTTTTCCGAGTGATAGATTAAATGTCTGTAGAAATGTCGTGTACGGTCTAATCTGATAGCACTAAAAGTGTTTCGTGCAGTGTTTCTCTTTGTATCACTTTCGTTGAAAGAAGATAGCGATAACTTAAAATATTTAAGTGGGTGAGCAACATAATTACCATTGGCCTATAATAAATAAATAAATAAAAGTTGAATCTTACCACACAGTAAGCAATATGCTTGTGTTAGGGTGTTATTCAACGATATTAATATACAGAAATACTTAAATAGATACCACAATAAATTCAATCGACACCCAGACCCGGAAATGCAGACATGTAAATGTCTGTCCCCGTCGGAAATCAAACCCGAGCCTCTAGGTTGGTCGGTGAGTTAGGTGTGTATGCTAGCCCTTCAATAAACCAAGCCCCAATATTCCAAGGCTGACTTTTCCATCGAAAAAGCCGTATGATGGCCTCAAGTCCTAAAAATGTTTTCTGATTCTCAAACATTTTAAACAACCAATACAACTTATACAGACATGGAAACAATTAAAAAAATACTGAACCAATCGACCAATAACTTCTAGTTCTTGAAGTCGGATGAAAAAATAAAAAATAAATACGAAGATTTTAATATCACGGTGATACTTTACAATACACTCACCGAGCGATGTCTTCGGCGGTCGGCCTCGTCGCTTCTTTATCTTGGGCGTCAGCGGAAGGGGGGTCTTTCTGGGCCTCCCCCTCCCCCTCCGCGGGGGGTCTATCAGGTCCCCCTGCTGGATCTCGTTCCTCACTGGTTCCAACGTCGCGTTCAGCACTACCGGGTTAGCGGTTCGTGGTGGAAGCATCACGTCCCCGCTGGGTGTGAACACCAAGTGGCCAGACTCTCTGTGCGTTGTCCTGACCATGCCAGACATTACTTCGGAGTTGTTCTCGCGTTTCACTGTACCTTCATTGGTCATGTCCACCGTTGGGTCTTCCTGTGGGATTGTTTGGATGGTTTTTAATTGTGGAAGTTTGGATTAGGCTTTTGGTGTAACTTCATTAACAATCCATAGAACATTTTAAATGCGAAGATCTTTCATTACGCATTAATTTAGCAAACTATGACTATAGGTTTTCAATTACAATACAAGTTTAGTCTAGTTAGTTAGATTTCTTATAGAGTAAGAGTCGTTTTAGTCCTATCCAACAAAACCGAAATTTGAAGATATAAAAACAAAAAACACAAAACACTGTTTACTAGTGTTCTGATCCTGTTTACAAATCTGTTAAGTTCTTTTTTGCGCTTCCACGGCTAAAACCGACTGTAATAAAAAAAAAATAGTCTGCGGGAGAGCAAAAAAACTTTATGCTGACGTTTAAAAAAACTGTTATCATTTTTTTAAAACGCCAGCGGCGGTCACAAACTGGTTAACAATACCTATACTTGCATTATTTCGTCCATTTTATTTTAAACTAGCAGTTTCACGCAGCTTCGCCTGCGTAACTTGGCTTCTACTGCATCGATTTTGATTAAACAAAGCCCATGTCACTCAGGAATAATGTAGCATTCTAAAGATGAAAGAATGTTTGAAATCGGTCTAGTAGTTTCGGATTCATTTCAAACAAACAACAATTTAAATCATTCCTCTTTATAATATAAGTTTTTAAAAAAAATAATTTTTACATTATCAAGACGCCTCTATTTTAAATTCATTTGACACTTAAAAAATCGGTTTTCGTTAAATAAAAGCTTTGACATGTTGTGAATGAGTACCAGTGTTTGTTTAATGAGTATACTTAATGGTACTTGCCCGTTCGCAGATTTTAGTGTGCACCCTCAGTTTGTCAGAACGCGCGAAAGACCGTCCACAACCCCCACATGTGAATGGTCTTTCGCCGGTGTGTGTCAGTCTGTGTCGCGATAGGTGAGACGATCGCTGGAACCTAAACACATACATAGAATGTAGAGAATAATTGATATGTATCGCGGAAATAAGAATACAGATAATCTGTAAAAAATACTTGCAGAGAGAATCTTTATAATAAATATAAGGGGGCCTCCATCAATTACACTAGGCATCTTCAGTAGTTTTCCTATACCTCTCCCTTTCCAAATCTCAAGTCAGATTTTTCCACGTGTATTTTCGTGTATGCATTGATACAAAAATACATTTGGCACACGATACTCTCTTCCTTTCCCGTAAGGGACTTATATATATGTACATGTAGATTTATTCTAAAAAAATAATTAAGTTTAGCACTATGACATTAAAAGCAGTCAAGAATCACTGTAAAAAATTTAAACTGAATTCGCAAAATGTCTTTTTCGATTTATCCGTCTTTTAGCCAAGCATCTTTTATTTTCGAGCAAAGTTTAATGTTTACTGCTTAAATACGTGATATATGCAAAGGCCCCTGCTCTCCCCAAAGATCAGATGAGATTTGTCTGCCCACCAGAACTCGTCGCGTAGGTAGCTAACTAACGGTTTCAAGTTGAGTTAAGTAACATTGTAAATTCTGGTGCAAAAAGACGGTTTTGTATAATTTTGTTCAGCTGTTACTGTGCACAAATGAAATAACCTGAATGTATTTCCTCGGTGCCGCCATATCTCACTTAATAAGCTTGAGTAAGAGGGCCACCGTTTCATTCAAGACTCTGACACGACTTGACTATTATGACTAATAATTGACTTTGACTATTGTGACTGATGACTGACATTGACTTTTTTTATTATATTGGAAGGCAAACAAGCAGACGGATTTCCTGATGGTAAGAAATTCACGTCGCCTAGAGACATTAAAGGTGGTAATGGTGCGTTGCCAACCTGGGGCCGGGATGTAAGACCTCGAGCAAAAGTAAGTTTACCGGCTACCCTACCCTCGGAACCGGAACACGTCATGACGTTATGGCGGCAGGAATAGGTAAGGCGGTGGTAACAATCCGGGCGAGTCGCTGCTAAACTCTACTACCTAGTCAGATGTCACTATACTGACTAATGACCGACGTTGACTATTATGACTAATAACTGACTTTGAATAATTTAATAATGTAATGCAATCATAAAGCTTAAACTTGACTAATGGCAGATGCCAACACCCATACCCGAAATTTAATAAAGTGACAACGTAGATACCACAGCATGACATTAATAATACAGTAAAAGGCGAGCTCGTCATAAGAGATCTGAGCCCTTACCATGAGTTTACGGCTTGTCAAGTTTACTATACTCGCTACCGTCTCTGTAAATTATTTGTATAAAAACTTTGAACAGCGCCTCTATCGGTAACTAAGAGAAACACATTTTTAGGCCAAAAGTGTCATAGATTTCGACACGTAGCTTACCGAACGTAATCTATACCAACTCATGGTAAAGGTTTTGTTACGTACCTGACGTCACAAATATCACAGACATGCGGTCGGCCATCTTGAGACTCGTTAGCGCCTGAATCAGATATGGATCCACTAGAATCCGTCTCTTCGTCATCATCCATCATTGCTTTTCCTGATTTTTCTGAAAATTATATCAAGTTCATATGTCAAAAAGCATATATTAACTAAACAGATATACAATGCGAATGTGGACGATTGCAGACACCCGGGGGGCCTAAGTTGACGTTCCACTACCAAATCGCTCGGGTATTTTCCGAGGCTGGTGTCAACTGTCTCCGAGGAGGAAGATAGGCAGGTCTGTAATTTTAAAACTTGCCACTCGATGCTCTCTTTATAACTCGGAACAGACTTGTAGTGAAGATATTACATCATTCATATATTTTTCAACCATAGCGCTCGACCATGGCTTACCCTTGTACCGAATCTCGTCACTATCCAAGCATTTAGGAGTAAGCTCCTGACAAATAAACAAATACCTTTATACCATTAGTGTAGGTTTGAATATATTTTCAAAGATTGCTCACGGGACAGAATTTGATGTAACATAACTTTACACAACTAGACTGTAGGGACCTGTGGTAGTAATCCCAGATTGTTGACAAAGGTTTCTTTTCTGTCGTCATAGCGTCAGTGTTCGTTTTTGTCGTGTTCTAATTTAAAAGACAAACCCGCTAGTATTTTTTTAAATTTTAATGACATTGGAAGGCAAACTAGCAAAGATTTCCTGATGGTAAGAAATTCACGCCGCTTAGAGACACCAAAGGTAATAATGGTGCGTAGCCAACCTTAGGCCGGTATGTTAGGCCTCGGGCAAAAGTAAGTTTACCGGCTACCTTATCCTCTGAACCGGAACACGTCAACGGCAAGCACTGACATTATGGCGGCAGGAATAGATAAGGTCGTTGCAAAATTTTGGCTGTAATTTTTATTTTACATGTCACGGTGTTAGTGACGGTAAGCTTTTACGAGCTGCTTGGCAGGAAGACAGATGGTCTATTCTGCAAAGAAGCCCGAATCAACACGGGGAAAACACAAGATGCTTAACAATGCTCAATAGTCAATTCACGTTTAACATTTTTGGTATTTATATGTTATAAATATTTTTTATTTTTGGCAGGGACTCGCCCGGATTAGTACCACCGCCATACCTATTCCTACCGACATAACGTCATGACGTGTTCCAGTTCGGAGGGTAAGGTAGCCAGTAAACTTACTTTTGCTCAAGACCTAACATCCCGGCTAGGCATCTGACTAGGTGGTAGAGTTTCGCAGCGACTCACCCGGATTGGTACTACCGCCTTACCATTCCTGACGCCATAACGACATGACTTGTTCCGGTTTAGAGGGTAAGGTAGCCGGTAAACTTACTTTTGCTCAAGGCCTAACATCAAGCCTCAGGTTGGCAACGCACCATTACCACCTTTGATGTCTCTTGGCGGCGTGAATTTCTTTCCATCAGGAAATCCGTCTGCTTGTTTGCCTTATATAAAATGATTGAGTAATACGAATTCTTGTGATATAAGAAAATAGTATCACTGGCACCTCACCGTCTGAGTCGTCATGTTCGTTGTTTGATGGCTTCTGTAATACTGCTAGCTGTACCACTTTTATGCCTCCCGGTTTTGCCTCTGTGTCGCTTTTCCCTTCGTTGCTTGCCGCACCTGAAAATTTCCTAGACATTACTATTTTATACAATTTATCCTACATATGTTAGTGATGCAACAGTAACATCGCCGGTCTCTTAACATTGGAATCTGCTTGTTAGCTTAAAAACTTTTGTCACCGGAGTCTTAATTCCTAATTATATTTAAACTCGGACGGAAAGAAGGATGTTTATAGTTTGACGTGTGTGTTTGTGTGTGGCATCATAACTTTTGAACGTATGGACCTATTTTGAAGCGGATTTTTATTTCAAAGCTGAAGTAATAGAGATGGTTCGTAGCTACATTACATGTAGGTTTTTTTGGGGGTTATTGAATTTTTTTTAAGTTTAGTTTCATCATCCAGATATTTTAGATTATTACCAAATGAGGTTTACTTTTTACTATTGTAGGAAAAAAAGTCATATCTCCAAATCCGCTTAAAATATTTTTATGATTTGAAATTATTTTTTATTAAGAAGTATTATAATAATATCTCTGGACATACGAGTACTTATAACACGAAATTATATCCCAAAGTACAGACAAGAAATTTTATTTCTAGCCAAAAGTACAGACAAGTAATTTTATTTCAAGCATTTAGAAATAAGCACCGGACAAATAAACAAATACATTTATATCACAAGTGTAGGTTTGAATATATTTTCAAAATTTGCTTACTTAACAAAATTTTAAACAAATTTTACACAACTAGACTGTAGGGTCCTGTGTTGATAATACCAAATTGGTGCCAAAGGTTTCTTTTCTGATGTCATAGCGTCAGTGTTCATTTTTTTGTATTCTAGTTTAAAAGACAAATCTGCTGTTTTTTTTTATTTTTATAATACTGGAAGGAAAACAAGAAATTTTATTCCTTGCCTGTGCTCAAAGTAAACAAAAATTTGTGCTGGTGTTACGGGTGTTAATAAAAATACTAATGACGAAATAAATTTAGCAAGCACTCAAAATCTTCACACCCGTATCCCTGAAAAGAGTACCGATTAGCCGAAGGCAAACCTATCGCCAACCGAGCATTTATCAAATCTAGGACAATGTTGCTTTACTGTAAAATTGACAAAAAATGTTGTGTTACTCGACCAGGAAATCGAACCCAAAACCGTACGACAAAGATTGAATAAACAACATTTTTTGAAAGTGCAAAAAAATCAGGCTTATCAAATTTATAAAGATATAAATCAAGAGATTCATCTTATGAAAACATTTTTATAACAATGCTCTTTATATAAAGGTATTTTCTAATGTACCTTTTTTCAAATTACAAATTAATTTCTTAAATTATCTACTTTTCCATAGTTTATTGTTTAGTTGCTTTAATAATTTGCTCCATTTAAATTAATTTAAATTTTTATTCTTACATTTAAATATGTGTACTTTCTAAAAAGAACTGTACATGTAGTACATACTTATACATGTTATATGTACATTCATGGTTTTAAGCTGTATATGTACTGTCACGCACATAATAATTTTGATATATTAGATAGTGGATAATTATTTATTACTGTCTCTTTTATATCTGCAATTAACTGGATGATTACTAATAATTATTATTTTTATTTTATATATCGCCTATTTATTATTTTTCATTAAATTAAATATTAAACAAATTCTAATAAATAGTATTAATTACCTCTTTTTTTTAAATATACAAAGCTGTCTAGCGCATTTGTAAAAAAACTGTATCAACATTCGTTGCAATGTTTTAAAGATCTAAGCATACACAGGGACAGACAGCGAAAAGCGACTTTGTTTTAAGATACTATGTATTCTAATAGTACTAAGTCGGACAATTTTTGGTTAGCATTTTTGCAAATTCATATATTGGTCTAGCCTACCCCGCAAGGAATTTGGCGTGTTGATACGTATATTGAAATACAAAATTCAAATATTCTAAAGATAATCCTTATTATATGATATTCTTATTACTCTTGCCTTAATGGCAGCGCTCGTCGTTGTGTTCCTTATTGGAGGTTAGGATAGCCAGTAGACTTGCATACGTGGTCTTATATCTAGATTATAAGATAGCGACAGTTATCTCTCATCATGAGAACCATCTCCAAATTCTTAGCAAACCCACACATACAAAAACGAATTGTTCCGATATTCATATTTTTAAAGAAAGAAATACTTGTACTGTTTTACTTATCACTTATAATTTATTACTTTGTAATTAGTAGCCTACCGGTTTCGCTTATACAGCATCATTAGGGCTAATACTTAAACTTAAAAAAGAGTTAAAAGCATGATGCTGTATAAGCGAAACCGGTAGGCTACTAACTACAAAGTAATAAATTATAAGAGATAAGTAAAACAGTACAAGTGTTTAATTCTTTAAAAATATGAATATTTGGAAGTTTTACCAAGCGCCAACGATGGAAAATATCAAATATATCCTATTAATATTATAAATGCGAAAGTTTGTAAGTATGGATGTATGGATGTTTGTTACTCTTTCACGCTCGAATGGCTGAACGGATTTGTCTGAAATTTGGAAGACAGATAGATTGTGACCTGGATTAACATATAGGCTATTTTTAATCCCGATCGTACACTGGGTTTTTGTGAAAACGCGGGCGAAGCCGCAGGTAGCAGCTAGTAGTTCCGATATTTTGGAAATCCCATTTTAAGCTTGTGTGACATTTGGTATTGACTGATTTGTTTGAAAGGACAAAGCCAAAGGTCAAGATATTTTTAGTTATCTTATTTATTGAAATATTTTATCAATATGAATGAAAATAAAAATATTTTTAACACTATAGTCTTTTATATACCTACCGGTTTCACTACTTAAAGCATAAAAAATAATATAAATGTACCGATAGGTATTACAAAATACTTTTTTTTAACCGCCTCGTTGGTCTAACATCCGGATTATAAAATGGTGATTATTGTAGCGACGCTCGTCTCTCATCATAGGAACCATCTCCAGATTGATAGGCGGTCAAATAAAAGCTAACTATACTCGGCTCGCTCGGGTTCGATTCCCAACGAAGGCAGTCATTTGTGTGATGAACATTTAGATGTTTGCATTTCCGGGTCTGGGTGTTTATTAAATTTATTCTGGTATATATTTATTTATTTCTATGTATATCGCCTCTGTGGTCTAGCGGTCCGGGTGTTGGACTTCTCTGCATGAGGTCCCGGGTTCGAATCCCGGGTCGGCCAACAAAAAGAAAATTGGATTTTTCCAATTTTCTAATAAAAAAAAATGTTGGTCGGGATTGGAAATGTGCCCGGTTGGCGATAGGCTTGACACCTATCACATTGTGGGACTTGGTGTCTTCGGCTAGTCGTGGGTGCCCTGGTTGTGCCTCCGCCTACCTCTTCGGGGATATGGGCGTGAAGATACTTTATTTCTTTGTTGTTGTTGGTTGACTATCACCCACAACACAAGCATATAATTTGCTTACTTTGGGTTAGATTAAATTTGTGTAACTTGTCCAGGGATATGTATTTATTTATATAAAAATGCTATAGCGTTTAAAACTATTTATATTCAAACTCAAAATTAAAAGATTATGAAAGTGTATAAGTAGTTTTTGTTACTTATAATGATGAAATTTCGCCATAAACCGACGATTGAAACTATATAACATAGCTGCTGCCGGCGGCTTCGCCCGTGTTTTCACAGGAACCCGTGGTGCGATCGGGATCAAAAGTATCCTATACGTTAATCCACGTCACAATCTATCGTTGTTCCAAATTTCAGACAAATCCTTTCAGCCATTCGAGCGTAAAAGAGTAACAAACATCCATACGTACATACTCACAAACTTTCGCATTTATAATATTAATAAGATATTTTACCAAACCACACTACAAAAAACATATGTTTGAAAGCAGGTATTTTAAAAACGGTTTTACTTTATTATTTAACTAAAAACTTGGCAATTAAGGTTTTATTAGGAATTATTTCGTACAAGAAATAAAATATTACTAAGTTATTAAAAATGATATTATGTTTCACAACAGGTTCAAATTCCAGAAACTCATACATATTTATGAATGAAGAACATTTATAATATTTTCTTAGTTTTTTAACACGAAAAAATCGAATTACATACACAGAATTTGAATTTTTATATAAATTTGTTTTATATGAATATGTGTAACAACTTGTCTGTATTGGTACTACTGCCTCATCTACTCCTGCCATCATAGTATCAGTGCACGTGACTGTTGTGTTCTCAGTTCAAGGGAGAG
>NJDC01001032.1:57217-71122 GCA_002245475.1 Calephelis virginiensis
ACCCGGGATTCGAACCCGGGACCTCATGCAGTCAAGTCCAACACCCGGACCGCTAGACCACAGAGGCGACTGTTGTTATGATCAGATACTAAAAAAAAGTAAATTGGAAGAAGTGGTACAGAACAAAACAAAAGAACACAGGTAAATAAAATTTTATCCGAAATTGAAATACGAATCGGGTTTCGGTTTTGCCAACAAACCAGTTTCTTTTAGACATATAATAATTAACTTTTTATAAATTATATGCATATGTAAATGTATTATTAAGTCTTAAAAGTAATTTTTAGTATGATTTTACTACATCAGTTTTTCTCACTATTACAATATTTTAAAAGCACCGACAAATAAGATAAAATATTAAGTGGAAATGTAAAACCTTAGTTTACATTAGACTCAAGTTCACATCCATTCAAATACGATGAGCATGAGTTCGAATCCTTTTTCGACCCAAAATAATGAACGGCAACTACTACGCCTGCACTAAGTGCAACCTTCCAATTAGTTAGGGAAGCGAAAATAAACCAAGAAGTGTTTTTGTAGAATAGGTATATAAACAAATAAACACATAGATTTCCTGTTCTTAAGTAATACACGTTGCCTATCACAGACCGTGTAACTTACACCGGAGTGTGAGAGGAGTGGAAGTTACACTGCAGTGGAAATTACTCTTTATTACAGAGTATAATGTCAACTTATACCTTGTACTTAGGTCCACATTTATTAATAAGGCGGTATGTGTTGAGAAATGCTTCACAGACTCTTGAAACTTACGCCACGCCTCATGTAAAGACACCAAATACTCCACTCTCCAAATAGGAATGTTAATGGTGAGCACCGACGTCACGCCGGCAGGAAAAAGTAATGCAGCGGTGTCAAATGCTGGCAAGTTTGACAGAACTCTACCATATTTATACTTCTAGTTGATTTGCTATAATATCTCATTTGTTTATACCTTTTTGATCAAGACAATACGTCGTGTGAGCTGGTTTATAATAAATATAAAAGTTATTTAGGAATTTCCGATACATAAATTACAAATACAATTATTGAAACGTCTAGAAACAGCTGATTACAATATTAATAAAAATGTATATTGTAACATATATTTAATTAATATATGTTACAAGAAATGTGTGACAATTAGGAGGTTGATAAAGTTCCCAGACAATACTTCGTTCCCGAAATTTCTTTAGGAAATGTTCATAATAGTCATTATAATATTAATTTATATTATATTAATTTTTTTCCTAATGTTGGTCCGGGCTCCTTTGCAGAATAGACCATCTACCTTCCTGTGCCAGGCAGCTCGTAAAAGGCGAGCATAGGCTTACCGTCACTAATACCGTAACATCTGACAAGGTGGTAGAGTATTGCAGCGACTCGTCCGGATTAGTACCACCGCCTTACCTATTCCTGTCGTCATAACGTCAGTGCTTGCCGTTGACGTGTTCCGGTTCGGAGGATAAGTTGGCCGGTAAAATTACTTTTCCTCGAGGCCTAACTTCTCGGCCTAGGGTTGGCAACGCATCAATACAGCCGTTTCAACTTGAAAGAAACACAAACACAATTCCGCAGTAGGTATGTACCTATAGGAAGTTTTGGCAATCATTATCCTTCTAGGATTATTTATTTTACAAATTAAACACAATTATTATGATAATTATTCATTCATTTGCGTATTTTTAAAATGGGTTGCAAACTCACTATTTTTACGTAACATCTGATTGACACAGATATTCCGAAAACTATAAATTAAATAACCAGTCCAGTTGGATACCGGTTGTTGATTTTATCTCAAATATAAAGCTAATTTATTCATTGTTCAAACCGATAAAACTTCCGTCTCGTTCAATCCTAGACATAACATGGTATCATCTATGGTGCCGATATGAAAAAAAACTGTTCATTAAGCCTAAGTACTCAAATGCCCGGTTCCTATATTCAAGAAACGAGTCGTTTTGCTTACGGATGGTAGCTTTTTGTAAGAATAGAAAAAAATATAACTACAGTCGTTCGTTATCGGCTATTAATTAGAAACATTTTGTGTAACTATAAGCAACACTTCGCCACTTTAAGGCAAATTACCAATGGTTGTAATGACGGATTACGGTTCATTGATTATAGAACTTCAGCTTAAGTGATATACTGTAAAGATATTTTTTTGTAATACAATAAATAAAAAAATTAACGCTGACGATTTTGACTTCAATGCCTGCACATATATTTGCACACTACAATATGGAATGTTTAGATATTATTATAATATCGGTTGACACAAATATTCCGCGAATAAATGATTTTTATTTTATATCTCACCATCTTTGGTGTATACAGGGTTACTTTGAAAAGACCGACAAAATTTTAATATAAGGGGGTAAAGGCTTTAATTGCCTTACAATACTAAAATTTGACCATAATATTTAATATAAGGGATATTAAATATTATGGTCAAATTTTAGTATTTACTTTTATAAACATTCATTTAAAACAATCCACAAAAATGCTCACTTGTTGCAGCCGGTGGCAACCAGCTTTATGCTTTGTTTACGTTATAACTTATAACTATACATCTTGTATTTTGCGTTGTATAAACATTATAAATTGTTTTTTTAATTACTTCAAAGATAAATGTTGGATCAATTCCGAATGGTTTCTCATAATTTGGCTGGTACTTAAAATGTCACCTGGTATATGACAAAGCGATTTAATTTCGCGAGTCGCTTCCATCTCACTTTTAACGTCAAAGCTAATACTCGAGATATAATTGGTTAGATGAGTGACAGTTGATCAAAACTGTCATCAACAATCGAAAAGAACGAAACTAGACGTACTTAGTTGACATATTGTTACATTTAAGGCTTACTTTACACGGTAGGTTTTGCTATAATTCATTAGTAATGTCTTTATTACAGCGCACGATGAATATTAAAATTCGATAACGGTGTCCGATATCAGATATTTTGCCGGATACAGGCTAAGCATATTTGAATACCGAAGGACTTTCGATCACTTTCGTTTTTTACTTGAGGCAGTGGTTTATTTACAACACTGATTTACCATTTTTTACTCAGTGTTCTGTATATGGTTAGTCGTAAATGATGTAAGATGTATGCTCTATTTTTTTTAATTTTATTATTCGATGCTCGCTTATTTTACTAAATCTAAGCCTTCCTGTCTATCTACTTACACATAATTTTAAGCTAAATATATTACGAGTTGGGCAGAGAGTACCGAGTGCTTAGTGCCACGATCCTTGTACCTGTGTGCGTGCGTGCGTGTGTGTGCGCGTGCGTGTGTGTGTGTGTGTGTGTGTGTGTGTGTGTGTGTGTGTGTGTGTCTGTCTGTGTGTTGTGCTTATTCCACATTCATTTATCTTTATTAAAACACGTCGATTTTGGAGACTCTTGAGAACACCTTCAAAAAAACCTTAGCGATTTCATCGTGGAATATCAATTTAGGTCTCCCCAAGTATATATTATATTCATCTACATTCGCATTGCACATCTTTCATTTCCTAATATTTCCACACTTACAGTAAAAAGAGACAAAAAAAAAACTGATGGTGTAAAGTGCACTTAAGGTACCATGAAGGGCGATAGCTTGAGCAAATACCATCAGTCGTTAAGTTTTTTGAAAGTGTTCACTATAAATGCTTTTAAAACAATTAAAACAATTTACATAACAGTGGAAATAACTATACAGCATTTCATGTTACAATAACAAATTTGTAATTATGTTGAAATTAAATAATAATAATACATTAAGTAATTAAAATTCGTTCCGCCACAAGCTCTCAGAAAGAATGAAATTTTTAATTGACGTTTTATTTTTTAAAATATATTCAAGTAAAATGAATTGTTTGGCTTTTAAAGCGTAAGCGTTTTTTAAACTGCTTTATCGAAAATAAACATGCCAGTACTGTCGAATGAAAAATGACTTAACTACCTGGAGTATAAGTATAGTCATGTTAAAATTTGATTAATAAAATTCATATGTTTGTTCGAGACTTTTCAAATGCTTAAAATGTTTTTTGTAACTTTCAGGAAATGCGTACAAGTAGATCGTCAGTTTATTTGTAACTTACACTATGACCGTGACTACGAGGTAGATTTGCAACGATTCGCCTAAATTGGTGCAATTGCCTTAGCTAATTTTGCCTCAATAAAGTTAATACTCGCCACTGTCGTGTTCCCATATGAAGGGTAACGAATAGGGGCTAGAAAAGTTTATGTAATGAAATTCTACACCTTGAATAATTAGAAAGGCCACACTTAATCAAAACAATTACCGCCTCATTCCAATAAATATGTAAACGTCTATTTAGCTAAGCACTGCCTAAAATCGACACCCAACCAATAACATGCTACAAGAGGATGACGTGTCAGCATCTTATTGGTTGAAATTCCAATTTTAGACTCTGTTTAGTAAAACGCGAGTTCTAAAGCTAGTAGAGCTTTTAAATGCTTTTGGAGTAATACGCTTAATTATCAGAACATCTGTATGCAAAGACAGAACTATTTTTTAAAACAGAAGCATTCCCTGTTAGAAATTAATACCCGTTTCTGGACAACAATGAAAGTATGACGTAATAACTAAAACGAACGCAATCATTAAAGAATGAAACAACTTATACTATTTTTTAAAGTTATTTGTATTAAGTTTTAGATATGTTTTGACTCAAGCACATTTTTGTCTATGGACTTGAATGTTTGTGGGGAAAATAAAGTATAAAAAAAGCAATCGAATACCTGGTGAAGACGCCTTGGGTTGTTCATCAGTCTTGTTGTCGTCTTGGAAGCGTACCGTCATTGCCTTCTTCTTCGCCCGTAGCTTGTCGTCTTCCGGCGACATTATCGACATCCGCTTTTTAGGCCGGTCGTCATCCTGGTCGATGCGTTTCATCTCCGTAGCCGCTGCAACCGCCGCCGCTGTTGAGAAAAATTATAAAAATAAAGTTCAA
The DNA here is from genome assembly GCA_002245475.1 of Calephelis virginiensis. Classification (NCBI taxonomy): domain Eukaryota; kingdom Metazoa; phylum Arthropoda; class Insecta; order Lepidoptera; family Riodinidae; genus Calephelis; species Calephelis virginiensis. Next base: position 62,178 of record NJDC01001032.1, read on the forward strand.
AGTATTATAGGTGCGTTGGTAGTTAAAGTATTGCAAGTTTCACAACAAACAAACAAAATTGTACGTATTAAACATTTCTGCTTCCGGGGACACATATGGCGAGCGAGAAACGTAGGATACGGGTACAAATCCCTTCTGTGGTGATTTTTTTGCGTATATAGTTATCTTCATGCCATGCCAGTTTAGTCTGTAGGCAGAGTTTATCGACCTGTCTGGCTTCATTCACATTCATTTATCTTTTTACACAAATACGCCGGTTTCGGAGACTCGGATACTACCCGAACGATTTTATCCGTGGAATGTCGACCTAGGTCTCCTCGGGTACCTACACCCATCCACATTCACATTGTATATCCGGTTTATCAATCTTTCATCTGTCATTCTTTCCACACGTCCGAACCAGCGGAGCATGACCTTTCTCATTTAACACTAACACTTCCTTTCAATCCCACTCATTCACGGATCTTTTTATCTGAGGAAAATATCCCCATCCCCATGGGCGTCGCCAGGATTAATTATTAACCAATATAAAACATCGAAATAAACATGTATAGCAACATACATATTTACATACGAACACTAACATACATGCGTACATCCTCTCGAAAAGCATTACTCTCCCACAAGTTCAGTCAGGTTTTTTTCTATCTACTTTCTTTCCGGACAGGGGGTGCATTTGCACCCCCTTGCACCCTGCTGACGGCGCTCATGCCCATCCCAGTGCTAAAATTAAACCACCTTGTAGGTATCATAGGTAGGTATGTCGACAAAAAATACGAATGACGTAACAGAAACACAAATTACAATCGGGCCGCCATTAAACTTATTTGGTACTTAAACAGCGGCAGTAAAATTGAAATCTTTATGAATTCCGAGCCATTGCCTTTCTTATTACTGCCCCATGATAATTTTAATATATTTTGAGGAAAAATATCTTTATTTGGCATTACAAATAACTTAGCTGCTTTAAGTCTACCTCATCATTTTCATGTTGTTCCTGAACTACTGAGTAGAATAAACCATTTACCTCTCTGCCAGGCAGCTTGTAAGAGGCGAGCTGGTGGTAGAACGCTGTGTATCATCTTGCTCAGGTAGGGGTCCACCGCTTTACCTATTCCTGCTGCTATAATTACTCTGTCGTGTTCCGATTCGGAGGATAAGGCAGTCGGTACACTCAATAGGCCTAGCATTCAGGCGTACCAGCATGATATGGTATCTATAGCCCAGAGTTGCTTGGTAACTTCAAAAAAGCCGGGTGCTTTTTTTTATTTATTTTTTTTATTCGAACCATAAACAAGTTTACAATGTCTCTTATTATATAAGAACCTAGAGTTACATATTGTTACTTATTATAAACTCAACATGTTGGTTACAGCTTAATTTTTTATATGTGATGGACGCGGGACCAATAACATTTATATGTAAACATCTACACAGTTTCAAGGGAACTAAACTTACAGATTTATACCTTAAGTGGTAAATTATGTTTATAAAATACGCTATTAATCTCCCTCTATTTAATTGATCAGGGCAAGTAACTTTGTGTATGTTCGTATTTGTGTGTGTTTGCGTGTGAATGTATATTATGCTAGTTTATCTTAATTTAGGTAATACATATAACAGTGTGAAATTTTAATATAATATTTAATTTAAAAATAAAAAAAATGAGTGAATGTTGTGTTTCAACTGCATGTTTTTTTTTTAATTTTAAGTATTTAATTTAGGGTTTTGACAATAGGTGAACTATTTGTCTTCTGTATGTACCGATTCGACAGCCAAATATATCCACCGAGTTGAACATTTTATTGTATGTGTCTACTAAGCGGTTCAAGGGTGATCGGGTACCTGCATTTGTACGACATCGAGGGATAGAGAATAAAAATTTAGGGCGCATTGATCTTATACGTGTACGTGACGGAACTGCATAATTAATCAGGTTAATTATGTCTATTACGTCATATTTGTTATTGCATAGGTCGTATAGCAACATAGCTTCGAGCTGAGATCGTCTAGATGAAAGATCCAAAAGGTTAAACTTTTCCAAAAGATGTACATAGGAACAACGTCCGTGGTAAAATTTATAATAAATACGACGTAAAAACTTTTTCTGCACCATTTCAATACTCTGGTTATATTTGTCGAACAGAAGCTAGTTTTCAAATAGTTTTAAAATTAAACATACAATTTACTTCGTATATTTTTTAAGACAGGAGCCTTGAACATTTTGCGGATCTTTGGATAACAGAATGTACCTATATCTGGTTTTTATTACTTTAGTTTATTAAAGCTTTAAACATATCTACATCATCTTGGCTTAGTTGGAAAACAATATATTTTTTTGCACTTAGTTATTTTGTTATTATTTTATAAAATAAGCACCTTTAATCAAACTTATACTCATGAAACATAGGCACTACTTGATGAAGCTCGGCACGGGTGAAGGAAAGCTTTTGTTCAAACAATGCGTGTTACGAAATATTTTCTCGATTACTATGAACACGTAATAAAAATATATTAAGAATCGGAATAATAATTATGCTACAATGACATATAATTAAAATAGGACTTCCAAATGGCACATAATTAAACATAGACTAAATACTACAAGGTTAAGACGACACTTATATCAACCTAAGCCTTGCATTACTTTAGTCTGTGTATATTAATGAGGTAAAATTATATCCCAAAAAAAAGCTGTATCAATAGTCACAGCCTCCGCTATCCGTATGCCTCGTCTTCTCCCTCTGTTTGACAATTATTGCTGCTAAAACGTTTTTCACTGACGAATGTCGCTAAGATGTGACCAACACGTTTTTACAAGTGAAAAGACATCGAACATGCACTCGTCTTTCCTGATAGTGAGAGATGACCGTGCTCTATAGACACCAAAAATGTTATAGGTGCGTCGATGTTTTATGGACGGGATGTTAGTCCTATTTTGCAAGTCTACACCAGCTACCTCATCAGCTGGACAGGAACTTGACAGTCTCCTTATTGCGACATAACTAGGTAAGGTGAAGGCGGTCTACACGGACAAGTTGCTACAAAAACTCTAGCGGCTGTGGTTTTGTTTTGTTGGTAATGACATATTTAGCCTGCCTTTTCAAAGCCACCAGGCAGAGATACAGATCATCTATTCTACGTGGCGGACCCGGACCAAAGCAGGAAAAGTGTCTGTATTACCTTCTAGTTCAGTCTGTATACTGGCAACAACGCTTCCTCTAGCCGCATGCCTCGCTTCCTCCATCTCCCTGGCAGCTGCTGCTAGGATGTTGTTAACTGCCGTTTGTGTCCCAGGCATGTCCTCTCTGCGCCGTCGACGTATCTCCTCTGCCCTCATCATGGACTGCTGGTACATGTGTATCTGTAAACCATATTAAGTACAACTTAATACACGTGGAATTCAATTTACAAAGTAGCAATAAAGCTGGAACATACTATCGTAAGCGGCTGACGGTCGCGGTTAACAGCCGCGATTTACAGGGTATCCAAATAATGATAGTACACTGAGCCGTGCAAACTATAGGACGTAACGTAATCGTATCGTATAATATATAAATATATAAACGTATCGTAAGTCGCGGACGTGACCTTGAACGTTCGGATGTCCGAGAGATATCTGGCGCGTTGGATGTTTATGTCAGCCAAAAGCGTCCGCGGATAGTATTTACACATTTGAGCCGAGTTGTAAGCTGCGGCTGATATGTTTCCAGCTTGAGTTTGTGATTGCTGCTGCTGATCCAAATTTTTGAAGCGATAAGACAGCAAACAAGCATACAACTCTCATGGTTGTGAGAGAAAACCGTCGCCTATATCAAATTTGCATGTCTTCTGGCTACTCAACGCTCCCAACCGGAATATAATATATGAAATCCGTTTTTCAATATTTTTTAAAATATAAACTTCCCATTCTTGGTGGTCACAGCAAGGAGGGCAAATTAAGAATAATTCTGTTTACTTCTGAACATATCTACACAATATAGGTATGTTTCCTTAAAACCAAAACAACATATTTCTAACAGGAGCTTCGGATGTCACAAGACTAACGGCAATATTTTATAACAAGAGAACTCTATGTTTATTATTTCCTTTACTACAACAATTACACGTAGTAAAGCTGCAAAAACCGACTCCAAAAATTTTATTAGTTACCACGTCGCGAACGACTCAATAAAATTTTTTTCCCGAAGTGGTCATTTTAAACATCCTACTAGTAGTTTGTGAGTTATAATGAATACTGCATAAATTGAAAAATGTATGCACTATTAACTCAAAAACCATTAGACGGTTCATGATAAAATTTATATGTGACCACCTCGGAATCTGGAATTCATCTTTCTAAAATTGAATCATCAGTATCGGTTCGAATATTGGCCGAGTAATTGAGTAACAAATACACAGAAAAAACATACACTCAGAAAAATAAAAAAACCTACGGTCGAATTAAGACTTTAAGTCATTTTTAAAGTCGGTTAAAAACAAGCAATCGTATTTCTCAAGATATAAGGATGAGACCTCTCCATCGTAAATTAGTGGAAACATCCACTGATTAGTTTACGGGATTATTCGAATTTTAAAAAACAAATGTGAATTAAGCATTAAAATTGTGTTCTTGTTTTTTATAGGCAATATGCAAAAACTTGTCTTGTGTAGGTTGATACTAACGCTTTATCTGATTTGCCGTCATCAGTGCTCTTTATCATCGTTTTCCTGTTTGGAGGACAGTGCAAAATTCTTGGCTAATCCATATGCAATGCTAACCATTATAAATTCCATCTTTGATTTTCCATTCTAAAAAAAATATTACGGAAAAAAGAACAGACTTTACGCAAGTTTACCGACCCCTCTAGCAATGGAGGCAAGATCAAAGACTAGTAAAAAACGTTCAGAACCAATGATAATTTATCAAACTAGAGGTATGAGCACATAGTAAACTACCAGTTATAAAAAACGAGACAGAAGAAAAAAAGCCAAGGACAAAAACCAGACAGTATGAAATTTCCAGTACAAAAACATTAAATAAATTGAATAAAATAACATTAAATAAATTGAAAAAATATACAATGTTGTTGGCGGTGTAAACAATTTTTTATTAATATAAATCACGAAATATTTTGCAAAATTGTTTATATAATTCTAAAATCACCCACAGGATTCAAAGTCGTACACTCACTCACTGATAAAATTCGGCAAAAAAATCTCAGCAGGTTTCATCTTGAACTTTTTTTAAAACAAAATTATACATTATTCATAAATATAATAAAATATACTTTACAATTATACATAATAGTAATTAAGGGTCTCGTACGAGGAAAAACTAATCTCAAACATTTTTGCTATTTCGAAATTTTAATAACCGTTTTATATAATTCAAATTAAATACATTAAATTAATACAACTTTGTAGTATAATTTGATTAGGAAGTTTATTTAAAAAAAGACATAAATAAAATTACTTTGAACCTTTAATGTGTAGCGACATTTCAAATAATGGTTGATTTAAAACAAGCAGAAACGTTCCTTACAATTCAAACTAGTTCTTGCGCAGAACAACCGAGATTCCAAATAATAAAAAGTAATTCTGGCTCCTTTCAACTGCACGTTAAACAATGGGGTAAAAAAAACTAGCACCAGGCGGCCCGTTCACCTATGCCTAGCGCAACCACGCGACGGACTCGGGCAGGACATAATATTTTCCATAAGCATAAAATGTATAAATTTTGTGCTAAGAGATAGAGTGATCATCCTACTAATATTATAAATGCGAAAGTTTGTATATATCTGTTTGTTATTCCTTAACGTAAAAACTGCAGAACCGATTTTCGTGAAATTTGGCACACACATAGAAGGTAACTTGGACTAACACATAGGACAGTTTTTATCTCGAAAAAATATTACAACGAATACGAATACACGCGGGCAACAGCTAGTTTAACATACATACATATTTTCACGCCAAGTTACTAACAGAGTCGGCAGAATATAGAGTGCCAAATCTCACGATCCTGGAAAACTGACACGACTCCTCCACATGTGGCGGCAGTGGAATGTCAATCTAGGCCTACCCGTATACCTATATTGACCCACATTCGCATTACATCTTATCATTTAATATGATTGTTAAAATAAAAGAAAATCTTAGAGCTTGTTACTATACTTAAAACTTACATGTAAGATGGAGCTGAACCTAAAACCAGATGAAGCTAACGAAAGAACTACTAGATTTACAAAGCTTTTGGGCACAGTCTACAACAATTGTTATTATAACACGGTTATACACAAATTCCTAAAAGACATTTATCTGTAAATAGACAATATTGTAAAAAATATAAATACCCTGCTACTAAGACAGTTATAAATCTAAATATTTTTTTAGTCTTGTTTAACTAATTGTTTTTACCGCATTGGAGAAAATCTATTTTCACTAATTAAGGGTTAGGTCTCCCACTTTAAATACATCAAATCCATTTAAAATAAAATCATTTCCACAACTGCCATGGTCGTTGTCTATTATTTAATATAATAATCGTACATGATATAATTAAGACAAGGTTTCAATGTTAAATAACAATTGCTAGCTTGTCCTAGTTTTCGCTACGATGCCTGGAAACCCTACATATGCCGTACATTGATGAGACATTAAAATGTTATTTACATATTTATGAATGTGTAAAATAAATTTAAACGATTCTCGTCACTATCAGAACATTTTTATCTCATGTTTATGTTGTTAAACACATGTGTTGTTTCGCTGGGAGTCTATTAAGGCTTCTAATAGCGAGTACTGGAATGGAACTGACTAATTTTGATACCATTTTTATGTTCACATTCTATGTTATTGCACGTTTTTATATTTTTTCCATCTGTTTATTCTTATATTATACTGTAGTTTATAAAATAGAATAGAGATAAGTTTTTTATCTATATTTTCTAGGCTTTCGAAAAAGGATGAAGTGTTACAATTCGTCAGTATATTTTTACGTAATTTATGCCTTTGAACATTCTACTAAATGAACCACGTCTATAATTACGTGTCACGCAATTACCTACAGCATTTTACGATTTGGTCTGTCAAAGTCTTGATTCCTTGCTACCCTACTAAAGCAGTTAAATAATTTTAAATTGGTTGGTACAGTTTGTTGTGAGCTTCATCTCAAACTGCTGTATTTGCGATGTTACTTCCAATGCAAGTTAATAATTTAAAAACATACTGTGAAACAGAAAAGGCTTCGGGGCTCGATCACCATCCCGATGATGTTTAAGTACTGTATTCATCCACCAGAGCAGTCAAGAATAAGCAAGTTGTGGAGTACAGTGCAACAGTTCATCAGTGCTTTCCATTTCCGTGTTCCGTATTGGTAGGTAAAATAGCTGATGGACATGCACACGTGGCTAAAGATCATAACCAAAAGATAGTAACGGATCAGTAACACGTACTGTCGAGACATCACTTTATTACTTTACTTTCAGGAGAGCAGCGTATTTGTTCGCCCTATTAATAAAAATCCCAAACCTATTCCTATATGTACGAAGTGGACTAAAATACAATCCTTTGCGTTTTGTATTAATAAAAAAAAAACAAATTTTATTCTTAGATGTTCATGGGATAGATAACCTCCGTTCGTAAAGAAATTGCTACGTCACGGCATCTACGGTCACAGACCCGGTTTTGAACTCATTCGTCAGTACGTTGTACGAGCAGTAACTAGTAAGCATGATTTGGTTCGTTGAGAACGCGTAGGTTAGTTGTTTAGTTTGTAGGTTATTATTTACGACTTCATCTAGTTTAGATAATCCTTACGGTTATAATTAATTTATTCCTTATTTTTTAATTCATCCTAACTAATTTTGCATTATATTCTTTTGATTGGGTAGAGCCGTATTTTCTGGTTTTTGTTGTCATCGAAGACGTCTTTCAGAGATAAAAGCTTTTTGCTTACCGTGTCCTCTATAATTAATCTCTCTCTTTAATTCCTCTCCCTCTGTTTTGCACCTTATCATAATTTTACTGTCCTTAGTTTTTTTTTATTTATAACGAAACAAAGCTCTTCTATAATAATATTATAAAAAGGAAAGATTTGATTTTTTGTTTGTTTGTTTGTTTGAAATTAATAGGCTCCGAAACTACCGCACCGATTTCAAAATTCTTTCACCTTTAGAATGCTACATTATTCCTGAGTGACATGGGCTTTGTTAAATCAAAATCGATGCAGTAGAAGCCAAGTTACGCAAGCGAAGCTGCGTGAAACTGCTAGTCTGATATAAACTGGTTCATTCGTCGCACGGACACATGCTTATAAAAACCCTTTTACCGTCGGGGGTTAAGCGCAGCAAGCAATGTTATTTCTATAAAAATAACAATATAATACTAAGAAGCGGTTATAACATGTTAATATTAACTATTGCCGAGAAATCTATATTTTGACTTCCTCCCAGCTGTTATTGACCAGAACATAACGGTACCAACTTTTAGTCATACATTTTTTAGCTATTCAAGCAAATATGTGAAAATAATAATTCAATTCTCAAGTTCTTTGTTAATAAAATATTAGTTGTTTTACAACTGGTTTCAACATTAGACTGTCGCGTAGGCGGGTTAGTATTTAATAAGTAAAATAATACAAATAATACGCGCTGATATAACATCCGGCTTCAAAGTTTATAGTTCATTTCGCCCCTTTAAAATTATAAATTATTACTTACACACATACATATCTTCACGCCAAGTCCCTTACGGGGTAGGCAGAGATTATCGAGTGCCAGGCCTCACGATCCTGACAAACCTGTCTTGCTTCCCTCACATTCATAACCCTTTTCATACAAACACGCCGGTTTCGGAGACTCTTGACACCGAATGATCTGATCGTGAAATGTCAGCCTTGGTCTCCCCGGGTACCTACATCCATCCACATTCGCATTGTATATCTGCTTTGTCAATCTTTCATC
>NJDC01001032.1:71647-112080 GCA_002245475.1 Calephelis virginiensis
AAGCACAACCAAGATATACAATTTCATTCACTTGTTCCAGCACTACATCATCAACCAAAACTCTTACATCCGTTCTGGCTACGTCTCTTTCAAACACCATTATTTTGGTAATAATTACTTACTTACTTAAATTAAAATAGGCAGCATTAGAATCCGAAAAGATTTAAAAAAGTATATTTACACCCATATCCCGAAAGAGGAGGACAGTGGCACAACCAGAGCACCCACTAGCTGAAGGCGCTAAGTCCTACAATGTCCCACCAACCGGGTACAAATCCCATCCCGGGCAACGTTATTTTTACTAGAAAATTAAAACATTTACACATTTTCTAGTTGATTTGCTGTCTGGCCAGGGGATCGAACCCGGGATCTGAAGAAGTTTTTAAAACGCCATATTTCTAGCAGTGTAAGGGCTATATTTTTAATTTTTTTGGGCTTGTCTTTAGTTCTACTATTAGCCTATCAGAGGTTATTCATTGTTTCCTGAGCAACCTTTAAGCTATATTTTATCTATATAAGAGTAAAAAATGACTTTCAACGGTGCTTCTCCCAAAGATATGTATGTGTTGTTTTTACACGATGTAAACACAACAAATACGTTTCTTCGGCGAAATCGTTTTACAAGCTTTCTTAATTTTCGCATTGTATGTTTTTTTAATCACTGAATCGGCTTAGTAAAGATTTACGTAAGAGCACCTCTGTAATAAATACCTACAATCATTTTAAGTTTTTAAAAAAGTAAGTTTCAGAGCTAAAATAATTATGGTGTTACGCATCCGGCTAGAGACATTACAACATATAAATCATTAAAGCAACAAAAACGTATAAAAATGCAACAAAAAACCAAACTAAATTATTATATCCTCCGTCCTCACAAATATTACAAATGACATTAAAATATTTCATATGATTTACACAACGTCTATTATAAAGTAGTTTAGAATAAATAATTAAAAATCAAAAAAACTTCCCACACCCACATAAAGATTTAAAACATTTTTTAAAAATTAAAATACATACCCAATTTTAATTAATGTAAACGAACGCTACCAAAACCAATTACAATAGTTAATTATACAGAAAACAAAAAATAATCGCTGTTGATATAATTTTTATTTTCATAGCGGTTATCAAGAAATTCAATATTTATCTAGAATTTATGTTTAATAATATGTTATCATCGTGGCTACATAATTATAAAAAATACGAAAATAAAGTATTATTATTTGATTATAATAAATTTTATCGCGACTTGTTTGACTTTGGACAATGACAGTTCTGTCGACAGTAATAAGGCATATTATTGTATTGATAATTAAAAAAAAAGTGCCCTCATGTAGAGGGTTTTTCCACCGAAACGTGAAATGATAAGCGACATATTATTTACAATAAGATTAAGCATAAGGGATATTTCGTCATTATAAATAATTTATTTTCGAATATTCTTGTTGGTTATTTTTTGTTTGTTCTGTTTTTTTACTTAAATCAACGTTGCCCATGAATTGAATACGGGCGGTTGGCAACAGGATTGTAACCTTGATAGATTGTGGGAGTGAATACAACTTGGAATAAACGTGGGTGCTCTGGGTCCTCTTCAGGGATATAAAGGTTAAGATACTCCCTTACCTACTTTTTTGAGAAACATGTGTATTAAGGAGAAGCTACATTAAGCTCAATAAAACTGCACAAACAACATCCAACTATTTCATTAGGTACCATGTCGCTATTTAACACAAACAAAAAAATATGCATTACCACTACATAGTATAAAACAAAGCCGCTTCCTCTGTCCCTATGTCCCTTTGTATGCTTAAATCTTTCAAACTACGCAACGCAATTTGATGCGGTTTTTTTAAATAAAGTATTTAAAGAGGATGGTTTATATGTATTTTTTATACCCGTGAAAAGCCGGGGCGGGCCGCTAGCTAAATACAACTCAAAAACTACTAGTCGGATCATTATAAATTAATACGTGACCATCTCGGAATCAGTACCTGTCTTACTAAAACAGAAGACAGACGGACAACCAGGGCACCCACGAGAAACCTAAGTTACTAGGCCTACAATGTGATATGTGGCAAATCTACCGGTAAACGGTCTCTATCTGTTGCAAAAAAATGTAGTTCTTGAGCCCCACAAGAATCAAATGGCATGGCTCAACCCCTGTCTAAACACCTCACGTAAATAATGGACGCTCCATAAATAAAATATCTATTTTATTAAAATACAACTGCTTCTGCTATACAAAACTTTAATTTGATAAATTTTTTAAACGTAGGAACGAAAAGCCTCTTGATTTTGTTGTCTGCTCTATAATTAAGGGAATGCAAGGCCTCGGCCTCTTTGTTTTCTATTTTTGTACAAAACATTAACAAGGTGAGTTCAAGCTTCAAAAGCATCTTATGTGATATACGATTTCAAAATGTACTCGCTGTTTCACAATGTTGGTAATTTTGTTGAGCACCAACTAAACTTATTTAGGTGTATGCTATCTTTTTCTAATGAAACAAAAAGAAAAGAGTGGAATATTTAAGACCAATCAAATTAGTCTGGACATATTGTGATGTTTTTAATCAAAGTTTTCCAAGGAATAGATTAAAAGTCTATGGTTAAAAGTATAAATGTCATGTACAAGCTAATCTGACTTCACCGAACTTTTTTTGTCTCTTTCTATTATTATCGTTGAAAAAAGATATCGATGACTTAAAATTAGTTTAGTAAGTGTGCCAATTACCACTAACCCCTATAACATAAAAATGAAGCGCTAAATGTGTTGGTAAGAGCATAACTTCCGAACGACTGAACCGATTCGGCTAATTCTTTTTGTATTGTGTCAGTTATTGTCAGGACAAGGTTCTTATGAAGAGAAAAACTGGGAAAATGGGCAAAAGTTTTTTTTTTTCATACGAACTGAACGGTGAAACAAAGTTCGCAAGGACAGCTAGTATAATAATAAAACAAATCCTGTAACTTTTCCAAGCCAAATTTTGCTATTATTTCGCGGGCTTGTCAACGCCTTAAAATATGCCATTGTAACTGTAGTGCTTTTCGTTGTCGTGTTTCTTTGTGGATAATGTAGCCAGTAAACTCAATACCTTCGATGTCAGGTTTTAGAACTAAGATACACGTCATTAAGAATTTTTGTAGAGCATACAATATATATACATACAATACAATGAAATATACTATATGAAATCAACAGTTTTAGGACCTCCATCTAAAATAAGAAATGCATCATTATGAACTTTAGTGTCTATATGCGACTAGAAATAGTCTTATAGTCTATCGTCTGGTCTTCAAATTCTTTAAAATTTTAAAATATCTTCAATATTATCGGATACGAAATCGTTTTAAAAACTTTTAATATTAAAAGACATTCAAAAGATTTTCGAATATTAATAAATATTATAAAATCCTGAAAAACATAAAAAAGTAATCCAAAAAACCATATTATAAAACGAAAAATTAAGCACTTTAGACCATTATTCATACAAGGTACAATTTAAATACTTAAAAATGGTGTAATTTTATATCTACGTCACGAATGAATCATTTGACGAATTATGAAAATGGCCAGTCATTGCGTTTTTGTCTAGTTCCCAACGTACCGTATCAACGGTTTAACTGGTTAGCGTATTACAACAAAAGGTTTCGAGTTCGATTTCTGGGATGGACAAGTAGTTATACCACCATAATGATATAATGTCATGTTCTGATCCAGAGGTTAAGGTAGCCAATAGACTTCCTATATTCCTATATATAGACCTCTATTGTGCAAGTCCGCTAGCTACCCTGACCTCTAGATCTGGACATTCAGGCCACAAGATAGCACCAATAACACCTACGGTTTCTATATGCCAAGGCACACCACTAGGCGATTAAGAACTATTTTCCGTCCGGCGCCTAACACCGAGCGACGAGCCACCACTCCTCAAATTGACCCACCCAGTAATCATAATGCAGCACTAAGTCGAGGTTCGGTCTCCCGTGAGACAGCTCTTGTTGCTGACGTTGTAAGGAACAGTCCAATCCATCTAAACAATGATGATCTCGGACTGAGCACTCAGTGTGCCAAGTGTGATTTTTTGAAATGATTGACTTTACTACTGCGTTTACGTTTAATGACCTAAATGTTTGGAGTTACTGTCAGCGCCACTAGCGGATAGTCGAAACAACTAAATTGTTCCATACAATTTTCAAACTTTATAAATATAGTTTGTGCACCATCTGTGAACTTTTATCGTTACCAATATTTTTGTTTGTGTGTGTCAAATGCATTGTAGTATGTGTGTTGATTTAATGCATTGTATAAGCACTTTTATTAAAAAACATTAGCGTTCTACACTTCTCCTACAAATAAACTATAAGTGTACCAAACTTTTATACTCCTCCGTCGGCGCCATTTTTGTAAAGAGAGACAACCGCGGCCTATAGACATTATGTTACAGGTGCGAAGCTGTCCCGTGATCAAGGTTTCAGGCCTATTGTGTAAGACGGTAGGCCACCCTACCATACGGACCGGAACGTGACACTAATTAAATAATTTAAAAAATATTAAAGACATAAAAAAGTAGGTTTTGTGGTTTAACTGCGCACTGTCATAATAGTTTACTAATATTTAAGCTAATTAAGAATAATTAATTCACACAGAAAAAGATTAAACAACAAGGTAAGAATGTGCTCCGCACTGTGAGGATTATTACTTCATATTTTTTTAAATTTAATTTTATAATTTGAGTTGGTTTTTTAGATTACGGAAAAGTATTTCCATACTTACGTATTTACTAATTTCAATATCATATCTCTATCGTTTCTAGTAATTTTCCTTTTGTTGGTTTTTAAATTAAAACTAATCGTAAAATATTTTTAATTAAAATATCAATTTACAATTATATGTACGTATAACTATCTGCGGCATCGTCGGTATGGTATCAAAGCTAAATACTCGTACCTTCTTCCACGATTTGAAGAAACACAAACGCTTCTAAAAAAGTTAGTGAATGCATTTACAGTTACAATTTGCTTGACTTGGCGTTGCACTCCCGTGCCTCCAGATTTTACTTTATCAATTCTGATCAATTAAGTTTCCGATTTTGTGTAACCTGGCACATATCCGATAACGGGCAACGGTTTTTTTTATTAGAATTAAATAAATAAATTAAAAATATGCATTATCTAATTATTTTGTTGCCCGACCTGGGGATCGAACCCGGGACGTCAAGAAGTCAAGTCCGACGCCGGACCGCTAGACCACAGAGGCGATAGAGGTAACAATCTTCACTTTTATCAACTTTGATGTGTTGTGTACATATATCTTTACCAACAGTAAATCTATGTCTTCCAATCCTATGAAGATGCTGTGGACCGCATTATATATACTTACTATTTATAGGACTCCGGAAATAATTAACTAACAATAGATGAATTTGCATTTAAAACAGAAATAATGACGGGAAGTATTAGTCATTCATTTAATTTACACTCGTGGCTATTACGATCAAAAATATTACATCAAAACGTGAAAAGACATATAAAAAATATTCAATTTACACATATTTCTAACATAATAATGTTTAATGTTGTACAATTTGCATATCTTGTTAAAAATAAAGATTATGTGACCATAAATATATCGGCATCTTTTTTATTTAGATTATCTAATGATAGAAATTTGTTTGTAAGATTAAATTTATGCTTAATGTTTAAGTTTTTGGAGCACGTTTAATGACGGTTCATTAGTTTTGGGATAGATTCATTAATGATTGCGTATTAATTGACCACACAGAATTATTTATGGTGATTTCTTTGGACATAAAATATAAAATAGCCTGATTGGAAACGCCAGATATCATTATTTACATACTAGCTGTAACTTCGGCGAACTTTGTAACGCCTTACGGCCATATGGCCTGTGGAGGCATGTGATTTTCTTTACATAAAAAAGTATCTTCACGCCCATATCCCCGAAGGAGTAGGCAGAGGCACCCACGACTAGCCGAAAGCACCAAGTCCCACAATGTGATAAGCAAGGCCATCGCCAATCGGCCACATATCCAATCCTGGGCAACGTTTATTTTATTAGAAAATTGAATACATATTCTATTTTTTTGTTACCCGACCTGGGGATCGAACCCAGGACCTCAAGAATTCAAATCCGACGCTGGACCACAGAGTCGACTTCACATATTTTTTGAAATTTTAAACAGTCTACAAAGAAAATGTTACGAAATCATCTGTTGTTTTTTGTGTTTGTTACGTGCTCACTCAGTCAATAGCAAAATAAGTTTAAGGTTTTTTTTACATTTTAATTTAGTTTAAGCGCAGTGAAAATGCAAAAACACTGACTCCAATTTCGGTACCATGTGGTACGGCACGATTTGATAAGTCTTTTTTCAAAAGGTGCCTTATGATTCCGAGGTGGTCCCATATAAATTTTATCACTATCCCGACTAGTGGTTGTTGAGTCTACATATTCCAATAAACCTAATATTCCGATTCGTTACGAATATATAAAAGCAGATTTTTGAGAACCGATAATATGTCTAATATTTCACAAAATTCTTTAAATAAGTTTGGAAACCAAACAACATTCAAATCAGTTTGGAAAAAATCATACATTTTCTCAAAATAACACTTGTTGTCTTTCCGTCTCTGCAAAGAATTAATTGCGTTGGTTTCTATTTCTATTGAATATATGTTTACAAAAGAACATATCTGTAATACCAGTAAACTATTTAAAATTCAGTATGAGATTTTAAATAAATGACAACATATACTCGATTATTTATGACGCGTTAGTGGTTGAGTGTTGGCGTTGACTACACGAGTTGTCCCGAGTTCAAATCTCGCTTCGGGCAAAGCTTAGAGGTTTTAATTTTTTAAAATACAATAACGTTGACTGAGATTGGATCAGCGTCTGGTTGGTAATAGATATTGATTTACAAAATTAAAATATAATATATTTATGATATTATCATAAACACATTTGCGGGCGCGCAGACCTTAGACGCGACATAAATCACAATTTTAAAGTAAGTAGTAAAACGGCAAGAAAACGACATCGATCACGATACGTAAGTCATACGTAAAAAGTGTCTGCCCTCTTTTAAATACAAAAACATTTTTTATTCGGTTCAAAAATGACAGAGAAATCGAACGTACCTACACAAAAAACATAGGAGTCAAACATAAACAGTTTTGCAAAGTTTTTAAACTCCATCCTATAAGTTCAATTAACAATGGATTTCGTATGTATATTAAGTAGTACACATACGGGTACAGTGCCTCAAGGTCTCTCCACGTGTCTATAGACGTGCGAGACTTTCAAAAGACCGAGCGCTTTGACCCGTGAAAGAGTTAAAGAACTGTGAAAGAAATGCTACGCATTGTTATAAAAATGAAAAACAACACTAGTGCCTTAATTGTTTGTATATATAAAAATAAAATTATACGGAAGACGCGGCAACATGACCAAAAGGTCTTAGCCGGTCCTAATAGGGGACAAATTAACTTTAAAAAAAATATGGCATGGGGAGATAAAAGTTCCAAGTCGTGTTGTTCATGTACTAATACTAGCTTGCATACCAAACTTCAGTTTCCTAGGAGTTCAGGGAATACTATATCTTTCATGGTCATCAGTAACAAAATGACGAAATCGGAGTTTTTTAAGTCAGTAAAATCTAAGTTATAGCAGCTTTGAAACTTAATATATTCGATAAATCAAGAAGACTAATGCACTAATACAAGAAACGAGTCGCTGTGTTTGCGGATAGTAGTATTTTGTACAATTAGTAATATTGCTGACAACGGTTGCTCGTTTTTGACAGTTAACACTGAACATTTTTTTAAAATATAAGTAACGCTCCTCTACTTTTAAGCAATCTACGAATGGTTAAACTTGCGAATTACGTTTCGCTGATTGTGGGAACCGGGCATAAGTAGTGTCCTCGCGTTTTGTTTTGCTAGTCTTGACCAGGGCACGCTTGCTCTCAGATCACTTCAATAACCAATAAAATGTTACACAAATTACAAAGTGAATACGTAGAAATATAGGTAGGTAGGTATAGGTACCTGAGTGATGCAAAAAACATGACTAGTGACGTTCTGACGCTAATAAATTATACCAACACGAGAATTTAAGTTTTATCATTAACTAGCGGCCCGCCCCGGCTTCGCATGGGTGTATAATATACATATGAACCTTCCTCTCCAATCACTTTATCTATTCAAAAAAACCGCATCAAAATCCATTGCGTAGTTTTAAAGATTTAAGCATACAAAGGGACATAGGGACAGAGGAAGCGACTTTGTTTTATACGTAGTGACTAGCTGTTTCGGCCAACTTTGTTCCACGCGTTCAGTTTGTATGGGAAAAATTAAAATGTTTTTTTTTCCTGGATTCCTTGCAGGTCTTAAAAAGTATCCTAAGTCCGTCTCCTGGTTCTAATCTACCTCCCTTTTTTCTTATCTTTAAAATCTTCCATGGACTTCTACAAATAATTCAAAACAAAAATTAGCCAAGTCGGTCCAGCTGTTCTCCAGTTTTAACAGGCCTATAGAACAGCACTTGATTTTTATAAATAATAATATACATAGTTTGTGCACGGTCTAGCATAAAAAAATCTTTAAATTGAGAGCTTCCTCTGTTTTGTTGTTAGTTGAAAAAGTAATTTAATACTTTGTTTTACTAAACATAAAAGAGATATCTAACAAGAACGTATCAAACCACAATTATTCGAGGAAGTTGAAGAAAACGTGTTTTTTCTAGTAAATTAAAAAAACAAAAAGGCTGTTTTAACAAATATCAAGACATACATACAACTCTCAACAATATAAAAAGTTGTACGTGTTCTAATATAAAAAAAATATATCCAGTTCTGGAGAAAAATACAATCAATTAACAAATTTAAAAGAAACGTGCTTATTTAAGTAAATTCAAAAATCTAAAAACTACTTTTAAAAAATATGAAGATTTCTAAAAAATAATTATGTTTATTAAAAGAAATATTTCAAATTTTATGTTAATCAAATGACATAAAAATATGTATCTAATTTATTTTTATTAGTTTTTATAAGCATTAATATTTCATAGTGTAGATTTTTGTATTCGTTTTTTCATTGTTCTTCTATGTTTTTTGTACTGGATGATTTTTTAAATAATACAACCATATTCTGTGTCAAATTGAATAAATATCTGTACTTAAAGTACGTTTTAATGTGTCAAAATACATACAGATATGTTGCTAAAACTTAGTTACATTTTTAATACAGCGATTTCACCATTTCATCTGTTATGAGTATAATTTACAATAATAAAATAATGATAATTTAAAAAGTAAAGTACACCCTTATCGCCAAAAAGGTACGCAGAGGTACCCACCCACGACTATCCAAAGAGTAACCTCCCATAAAATGATAAATGTCAAACGTATCCCCAAAACACCTTTTCTTTTTGTTGCCCGAACCGGAAATAAAACACGGAATTCCTCCAGTCAAGTCAACACCGGACTGCTAGATCCAAAGGCGAAAATATATTAATAGAATACAAATATCAAATCTAGTAACTATTATACATTTTAATCATAAAGACAACATAATATGAAAACACCAGCCGACCCGGTAAACGTGCTGTCATATAATATATCATCTAGTGGTAAGAAATACTTTATAACCTATTATCGTATCCTTGTGAGCATGAAAGTAATAATGACTAGCCTCCCGTGCTCCCGGAACGCAATAATATCTCCGGTATTTTCTAAAGTGAAATTTAATATCATTAGGCAACAAAATCAAATATTAATATAAATAATATAATAATTTAAAAATATTAATTTGATTTTGTTAATATTTGTTAATATTCGTTAATATTTGCAAAGAGTTGCAAATATTAACGAACTTCGATTTTTCTTGTAAAACCTTTTATAACTTTGTATTAAATCCGTCAAATTTTAGATGCTGCTCGAAATCAGCGAAATTTAAAAATAAAATGTAAGTTTTTTTCAAATCTCCACGTCTGTCACGATTTGGTAAAGTCCTTGGTTAGTTCTTCCGAGAGTTGGCAACTTCATACCAAATATACATTTAAAAAATCGATTACGCCGTTTTGGAATATCTAAATCAAATAAAAACATGACGCGAATTTTTTTGTAAATATTCATAAAATCCCAGGTATCCCAAGTTTTTTCTCATGGTACATTACAGCTACCTGCCAGTGAAAGTCTCGTCATCGTCCAGCAGCCGTTTCAGAGATTATTCGGAACAAACAGACAGACCTATTTAATTTACTTGTATAGATGTATAAAACTTGAAACTAAGAAAATATATCAATATATTATGTAGTAGCTAGCTGACCCAGCAGACGTTGTTCTGCTGATTTTTTAATGTAATTTTAATTAAAAAATATGGGGTCACCCACCCTTAAGTCACCCTTATCTCTGAGGGGTGTGAAAAAGAGATAGTAGCCGATTCTCAGACCTAATGAATATGCATATAAAATTTGATGAAAAATCGGTAAAACCGTTTCGGAAGAGTACGGTAATAAACATTGAGACACGAGAATTTTATATATAAGATGAAATAAAAAAAAAGAAATAATCAAATCTTTAACCCGTGTTGGTCCGGGCTCCTTTACAGAATAGAACATCTGCCTTCCTGACAGGCAGCTCGTAAAAGGCGAGTATAGGCTTATGGTCACTAACACCGTGACATCTGACTAGGTGGTAGAGTTTCGCAGCGACTCAACCGGATTGGTACTACCGCCTTACCATTCCTGACGCCATAACGACATGACTTGTTCCGGTTTAGAGGGTAAGGTAGCCGGTAAACTTACTTTTGCTCAAGGCCTAACATCAAGCCTCAGGTTGGCAACGCACCATTACCACCTTTGGTGTCTCTAGGCGGCGTGAATTTCTTACCATCAGGAAATCCGTCAGCTTGTTTGCCTTCTAACATCATAAAAAAAAATCAAAAAATGTCCAACAATATTGAGCTCGAGACCGTTTTAAGAGAATGACTCAGAGAATTACATCATTTCATTCAAATCAACAATCACGTGCAAACACTATATTAATCAAAATACAGGCGTACATTAAAACATTAAAAACAATTGAATAATAAAATATATAAATAACTATAATTCGCGTTGCTCTCGGTCACGTTCTAAAAAGCTACGTGGCACAACAAAATAACAATAGTGAAATGTTTTTATTCAAATCCTAAAGATTTATATCTGCGGGGCCTTGTAACATTATACTATCATTGTTACATTTGTTTTTCTCAGTTTTAATAATACCATATGACGCGGGAAATCTTTTTGTGACGGGAAAGTTATTAAATGTGTGAAAAACATTTTAGAATAACGAGTGGAGCGATTTGTGTGCATTTTATAATGACTTCAATTCCATCCAATTGAAAACAGTATGAGAAAAAAACATAAAAACGACTTAAATTATTTTTTTGGGAAATTAATAAAATCCTCCTTTGAAAAATATATTTAAGGGTCTTGAGACTTCATGATTTGAATGTATTAAGGCGGTATTCGTCCCAAATTTAACGAATCGTCCTCACGAATATCTAAAATTAGACCTTTGAGGACTAATAATTATAACCATTACATTTTTAATGTGTGAATAATACAAAAAAATATTTAAAGAAGTTTAGATACTCAAACACGATTAAAGAAATCTGGTTCGATGGAAAAAACCCGCACTTTTTGACGTTCCGTTTGTGACCAAAAAAATGTCTGAAATGCCAATAAGCCAACATTTACCAAAAATATATTTAAAATATATCATTTATCCTTTTATTTGCCGCTGCGGATGCATCCATCCTTGTCTGTATGAAGAGAAAAACCAGGATAATTGCAGGGAAAGTAGGAAGAACCACATTTCAACTTATCCCATACAAACTGTTAGTAGTTGTTAAAGATACAAAGTTCGCCAAGTCGGCCAGTTTCTTAATATAAATAATAATAAAGACTTGTGTCTGTCATTAAAAAAAGTTTCGTAAATTCGAATTCTTAACTTCGAAAGCTTCAATGACGCTTTTTTAATTAATCTGATGTAAGCATCTGTCAACAGAAATTTATAATCTTGTTGATTTTGTCATCGCTATAAAAAGGATGCCACAAAGGGGAAATGTACTGAACTGCTCTATCAGTTCAGTACATTTCTCCTATATTATCAGATTGCTACTTATTTCGTTTTTTAGGACCCATAGATGGTGATAAGCCATAGTGTGTCAAGCAACAAAAAGTCAAATTGGTGACTATTAATTTAGTCTGATAGTTTGTCGTGTACTTCAAAAACTTAAAAAAAACTATGATTTTAAGTGACATACATTAAAAAAGTATGAGTAAAATGTATTTTTCTCGTAACACAATTTTGGAAATTTTTGATTAAAAAGGTACAATGATACATAGTAAAGGTATAGTCACCAATTTGAATTTTTGTGGATTGGCTAAATATTGCTTATCAGAACCATATATCAACAAGCTATTAATCTTTATGCTTCACTCATGGCTATAATTTTCTTCTCATTTTCATTTTTTTTATATACAATACGAAGGAAAACAAGCAAACGATTGGATAATGGTGATTACGAACATGAGACTCTACTGTTAAGCCTTACGTAAGTATACTCTTATGCTGGTTGTATCTTCACGCCCATATCCCCGAAGAGGTAGGCAGAGGTACAACCAAGGCACCCACGACTAGCCGAAGACACTTAGTCCCACAATGTGATAGGTGACAAGCCTATCGCCAACCGGGCACATTTCCAATCCCGACCAACATTTTTTTTTATTATAAAATTGGAAAAATCCAATTTTCTTTTTGTTGGCCGACCCGGGATTCGAACCCGGGACCTCATGCAGTCAAGTCCAACACCCGGACCGCTAGACCACAGATGCTGGTTGTAATACTTTATACTAACTATACTTTCCTATGCATTTGATTTTTTTTTCGCAAGTGGTCATCGAACCACGCCTGAACGGTTGGACTAATTTTGCTAATTCTTTTTTGTTGTGTTAGTTATTGTCAGAAGGATCATATGAAAAATAAACAATATCATAGTAAGGACAGGACGTCTGTCCGCTCAGCTAGTATACAATAAAAAAAGTGTGTGTGTGTACTTATGTACACGCGTTAGAAGTTATACTTCTTCGGCGTAATAAGACAAAAATCTTTATAAAAACTAAAATGTTATCTATAGCTAACTTCATCATGTCGGTTTTTCGTGACGGTGTGCGCGCGCATCGTAAAAATTTACCCTCATCATTTTTTCCTAACGCGCCAAAAGAAGTATAACTTCAAAAAGACAAACTAGAAAACGATTCGTTAATGGTGATTTGCAGAACTGAGCCTTTACCGTGAGTTTTTGGCTTGTCAAGTTTACTATATTCGCTACCGTCTCTGTAAATTATTTGTATGAAAACTATGAACATCGTGTCTAATGGTAACAAAGAGAAACACTACCATATACCAACTCATGTTAAAGGCTCTATTGTAACGCTTAACTTAACGTATGTAAGTTTCCAGGTAACCCTGTACTAAAATAAACAACTTATAAAACAATGATACATAAATGTTTAACTGTAATACCATTAGTCTTTGTTAAATTAAATTAGTAAAATTACTTTCATAGATATGACTGTCGCCAGTGACAGTTATATATATTTCTTACTTATATTTCAAAGTTATCAACCACGGAAAGTTTCATCAATAAGTATTTAATTATTTTAAAGTCTTAATCGATTAGGATATATATAAACAAACTAGATGACCTGACAAACTTTTTCTGTCTTATAACTACGAATCCCATTAATATTATAAATGCGCAAGTTTGTTTGTTACTTCTTCACGCAAAAACCGCTGAACCGATTTTCATTAAGTTTGGTACACACATAGAGGGTAACTTGGATTAACACATAGGATAGTTTTAATCCCGAAATAATATTGTTGTGGGACCACGCGGGCAACGCTGCGGTCACCAGCTAGTATTCAATAAAAACAATAACATTATAAGAACCTTCTGATATTAACGCAACAAAAAAAGAATCAGCGAAATTAGTCTCTCCATTCAGGCGTGATATAACGACCAAGAGAAGTATAGTTTCTTTTTAAATAAGTATAAGATAATCAACAACGATGTTTATTTGATTTTTTGAATACACAAACTCTCCTACTCGTAACACAATAATGACGAGACATATACACAAATGTGCATAAAAAAGACTAATTTCACTAGTAGCAATTCCAACTATCCTATTATTTTACGCGGACGTTGGATTCGTCATCCTTTCAAAGAAATTAGGTTATTCCACTAGCAACACACTATTTTGACATAAAACAAAAATTTATATTTTATTATTATTTATGTTTTTGACCGCCCAGTTGGTCGAGTGGCTATAGCGTACACGCCTAACTACACCGACCAACCGCGAGGCTCAGGTTCGATTCCCGACGGGACAGGCATTTGTGTGATGAACATTTAGATGTCTGCACTTCCGGGTCTGGGTGTTTATTAGATTTATTCAGGCATCTATTTAAGTATTCCTATGTATTAGTATCATTGACTACCACCCACAACACAAGCATATAATTTGCTTACTTTGAGGTTAGATTCAATTCGTGTAACTTGTCCATGGATATTTAATATTATTTATTTATATATGTGGAGAATGAGATAATCGCCATACTATGTCGCTACTTCTCTCACAGATTCTGTAAACAGTTGCAAATCTGTTAAATTAAATCGGTTAATTTATTTAAATTAAATACATAATATAGACTTTGACTGTCACATTCAACTGCTTCAATAAAAACTTTAAGTAAAAGCTTTTAACGATAAATAAGTTTTTAAATTAATTTAAAGTAAGTAAGATGTGTAAGTAAGATGCAAGAGGCATCAACGACTAAATTTAGATATATTATTGGAACATTTTTATTTTGAAACGGATTTTACTTTTTGGACTCGATTCGACATTTAAATTTTAAAGATAATTTATGGAGGCAACCATATTGTAAGTATTTACTATAACTGAACCTGTCGATTGGTGAACATTTTTGGAGGTTTTTATATTAAAATTTATTTACAATATTTCCACCGATATCTACAACTGGTCCTAAAGTTGTATCTGGTAAGGAAACGAACAATACCGGTAGTGGCAATAAAAACAATCTCTATATTTGAGCACACACTTAATAAGTGAATCTTCTTTATGGTTTAATTTTTCGTAGAGCGTAAAAGAAAAGACGTTTCGCGCGAATTCGTTGCATCAAATTCAAGTCCAAAAAAGCTTTATGTTTCGAAAGATATACTGGACTGGAAAACAAAACTCACGCAGAACGCAGTATGAAATTCAGCGATAGCATACAATGGTTTGTTTGTGGAGCTTAAATGAACGTAACAGCGAAACGTGGCGGCAAATTTCTCTCATTCGTCCATAACAAAGTTTAACTTCAAAATAAATAGCATTTGAAATTAAAAACATTACTAAAACTATTCAACCCACGAATGGTCCTCTGTCAGTGCTGAAGTGAGGAGATTTTTTATGTGTACGTGTATTATTTTATAACATTACTAGCAGTTCCAGCGAACTTCGTCCCGCCCGTTCAGTTTGTATGGGAAAAAATAAAATGTTGTCTTTCCCAGTTTGCTCACAATCGAACAGGATAAAAAGTATCGTATCCTTTTCCCGGTTTTAAGCCACCTGCGCACCAATTTGCAACCTAATCGGTTCAGCCGTTCTTGAGTTATATATAGTGTAACGAACACCACTTACTGATATATAATATATAGATTTCCATTCGACTATGCCAAACCCTATTTAGCAGATTAGCTCCATATCGCCATACAATTTCAAATATATAAACCACGTTCTAACTAAAATGCTCGTTAAACATATCCGGTATAACGTCATATTTTTAATTTTGCACAGCACACTAAAATGTAAAAAAATACACAAAATGTTCAATGAACAGAAAATGAAATTAGATTATAAGCTTACTCAAAAGCCAAATATTATAAGTTACTTACACATAACTAGCTGTTACCTGCAGCTTTGCTCGCGTGACAGTTTATATATTTACTGTTTAAAGTCCGTTAATAAGGACTTTCATATAAACTTTCAACCCCTACTTCACCCCCTTAAGGCTTGAATTTCCAGAAACGCCTAAATATGTACATATCTACTTATTTTCGATAAGTAGCCCAGAAATAAAGTTTCATGTTTCTAACTTGAAAACGACGGTCTCCCATACAAACTTTCAACCCCTATTTCACCCCTTTAGGGATATAATTTCCAAAATTCCATCCATAGTGGGTGTCTTCTCAATAAAACGACCGTACTCAACAAATTTGATAGCTGTAACTTTAACAGTTTTTGCTGTGCGACGATAAATCAGTCAGTCAGTACATGTTATTTTATAAGTATTAGTAGATATAGACGCGTGCACCGAGGGTTCCGTACAAACCTTAAAAGTTCACCAAACGCATTTTATTACACGAGGTAACGAAAAATTAACGGTTTTTGCATTTTCTCCTTCATCTGTGCTAAAAGACGTTGGCTTCGTACATATTTCAAAATTCTGGGTTCACGGAAAGTACCGTGTAGGGACTAGGGAACAAACTTCCCTTACGAGTTTCGAAAATTTGCGGCACAGTTGTATCTTTTGATTGCGTTGGCTTTCAAGTTTGATTTTTTCACGGTTCCATAGCACTGTTTAGTACAGTCTATTTAATTTAGCATTAGTCATCTATCTAAGTATTTGATATAAATTGTAGGTTGAAACCTGCACTGCGTTTTCTCAGGGAAAAAGGTTCTTGACAGACGGACGGATGGGGCAACAATGTGATCCTTTCGCGGTACGGAACCCTAAAAATTAATCAACATTGGTCATCTGATAACGAGTGAAGGATTGGACCGATTTCGCTAAATCTTTCTTTGTTGTGTTAGTTATTATCAGAAGAAGGCTTATATGAACAAAAATCAACACTCAGGTAGGGATAGGATAACGTTTATGGGCTCAGTTTTTTTTGTATGAAAAATACTGTTTCTGATTTTGATATTATATTTTTGAAAACCGAAACTAAAACACGTAATAGCTTATGTAAGTATAAAAAATTCTAATTCTAATAGTAAACCAATTAGGAATATATACAAAACATATACAACTATCATATTATTTTTCTCTAATAAATATAACAACGAAAGGCTATTTCTTATTGACATAAACATTTGTGTCCATTATATTAGTTGCTAATTAATTACGTCGTTTTCTATTTTCCAATTATATTTCGTCGTGTAATTAATTAATGGATGAAAAAATACTCCTATGAGGAAAATTCCATTAGGTAATATTTCGGACTCATTTCGGATATTGTTAAGTTTTCTGACAAGACAGATAATAAGCCCACCAAAAAAAAAGTATTTTCACGCCCATATCCCCGAAGAGGTAGGCAGAGGCACAACCAGTGTACCCACGACTAGCCGAAGACACTAAGTCCAATGTGATAGGTGGCAAGCCCATCGCCAACCGGGCACATATCCAATCCCGAGCAACATTTTTTTTTACTAGAAAATTGAAAAAAAACCCAATTCTCTTTTTGTTGCCCGACCCGGGATTCGAACCCGGGACCTCGTGTAGTCAAGTCCAACAACTGAATCGCTAGACCACAAAGGCGATTGAAGCCACAATTCTCCTGAAAACCAACCGTGGCTTATAGACACACACGTTTTATGTACGTCACTGAGACCGGTTCTTGGACCAAATGTGCACGTCTGCCGATTATTTAACCCTCTGGACCGCAACATTAAACAGTCAGTATGGCGGCAGGAATAAGTTAGGCGATGAATCCCTACTTAGGGTTACCATGTCTCAGGATTTGTCCAAATCCTGTCCTGGCAAATCTCAGGACTTTTGGGTTTTGAAATAATATAGTTATATTACGGGGTATGGGGTAGGAGAGGTGCGATTGCTGCGTGCGTTATTTTAATTTTTTTTTAATTTCTATATGGTAACCCTATGCCTACCTAGTCATGTTAATGCAGAGCTCGCTACCAGTGATATTACGCCCTTGTACTTTTTTACTACATTGATATATTGGGCAAAAAATTTAAATTTACCAGAAAAACTGGTAACATTAAAAAAATACTCTCCTGACGACCAACCTTCGCTTATAGACATAGGTACGTTATAGGTACGTTTCTGTCCTGTAACACCTGGCGTGTTGGGCCTAATGTGCAGCACCATATCTACTTTTTTTTTTTTTTTAACGAGTGGAAATCCTCATGGATACCCGCCACTTTCGGGGGAAGTGACGGGCTATGCCGGACTCCTACCGGCTAAAACCACTCGGTGACCGTCCTCTGTGCGTATCGGGTGACTGCGGGATCTCCGAAGAACGCACCGCTGTCACCCTTACACCTGCCCGAAGGCTCATCCGTTCAGAAGCCTCCCCCTTCTGATGGCATCACTTTGACGACAGCAGCATGGGGTCACACCATGCTATGCTGCCTCACGTCCCGGGCTGCTTTATAAGTCAACTGACACCCCGATCAGTTGACTCACAGCCCCAACCCCCTTTTAGTCGCCTCTTACGACAGGCAGAGGATACCGTAGCCCTATTCGTCGCCCGGTACTACAGGGCCCAGCACCATATCTACTACCCCTCTGGACCTCAACACTACAGTGCTATACAAAGTCATTACATCGGCAGGAATATGTAAGGCATTGAATCCCTACCCTACTAAACTCCATTAAAATATTAGCAAGTTACAGTTTTATTTCCAAGCACTTTCATAGGCTTAGCCAATATTTTAATAAATAAGCAATTTCTTAAGCGTAGTAAGTTATACTTTTATATAAAACCAATCCCGGATGTTGGTCCAGGTCCGCTGAGTAGAATAGACCATCAACCTCTCTCTGCCAAGCAGCTGGTAACAGGTTAAATAGATCATTACCAACAAGACCACTAGTGGTAAAGTGCTGTGCAAAGAGTATATAAATACTACGTAATAAGAGGCGGGACTTCCATAGATACATAGCAAACCCGAATTTGTATAAAGTTTACTTGAAAAAGTATAACCCGCATAATTTGAAAGTAAGTCTAAAGGCATTCAGATATAAGGCAACTAGTGTCATATGATTTAGGCGAATAAAAAGCATAGCAAACTTATTTTTTTTATTTTTTGATATGAACGTTGCGCCAAACTGGTGCTGTGCAGCACCTTGCCCGGGTAGGGATCCACCACATTACCTATTCCTGTGCTATACTCTGTCATGTTCCGGTGCTGAGGTTATTGCACACTTGCACAATTGGACGTAATTAAACGGAAAGTATCCAAACCACAAATTACTACAATTATGCGAAAACACTCTTTGTAGTCAAAACTTATATGTTTTGATGTCGAACTAAATATGAATAAAATGTGTTTATCCGTTAGTTAAAACAAACCCCAGAAAGTTAAAGTAGAGAGTTAAAGATGAAACACGATCTGAACTTAAAACTTGAATATCTTAAAACTAACTCTATGTGGGTCCTTTCCGTTTAACTACGTCCAATTGGTCTAACAACTCGAATAAAAATTACATTACTTTTATTAAAATACTTGATGACCCAGTAAACGTTGATGTGCCATGTATGAATACTATCTTTCGGTATAGAAATATATTTATTTTACATAAGATCTCGTCTCACAGCTAATAAATAATCATTTACTAAAATTCGATCGAGCCGTTTTGGGAGAATGTGACAACAAAAGCCGTAGACTGCGGCCCATAGTACGAGATTTTTATAAAAGATATGGAGGGCAAACAAGATGGTTTTTCCAATGATAAGAATTGTATGCCCTAGACACCAAAGATTGCGTACCATAAAGCTTACATTTTAAATCTCTTGCTTTTATAGAAATAACAAC
Organism: Calephelis virginiensis; assembly: GCA_002245475.1. Classification (NCBI taxonomy): domain Eukaryota; kingdom Metazoa; phylum Arthropoda; class Insecta; order Lepidoptera; family Riodinidae; genus Calephelis; species Calephelis virginiensis. The sequence continues at coordinate 91,566 of NJDC01001032.1, forward strand.
CGAAGTCGGGACTTGAAATCAGTAGCACAAAATGCTTACCGTCATCTGACTAGGTGGTAGAGTTTCGCAGCTACTCACCCGGATTGGTACCACCGCCCTACCTGTTCCTGCCGTCATAACGTCATGACGTGTTCCGGTTTGAAGGGTAAGTTAGCCGGTAAACTTACTTTTACTCGAGGCCTAACATCCCGGCCTCTGACTGGCAACGCACCATTACCACTTTTGGTGTCTTTAGGCTGTGTGAATTTCTTACCATCAGGAAATCCGTCTGCTTGTTTGCCTTCCAATATCATAAAAAAATGACAATGAGAGCTACTAACGTACTAAACAAAGACTTACTTAAAACACAAGTTTAGCTAAAAATGTTATCTATGGTTATTTACGCAAAATCGAAATGTGAAGGCTCATATAGCGCTAAGTGTCGTTGGAAATAAAATAGGCACGCGACGATATGCATGGTTGTAAAGTTTGGTGGATCCTTCAATTGATATTTACTACATGTGGTCCATTATTAAAGGTACTTACTTACTCCATGGGTAGGTTTCATTAAGATAATATCAGTTACGTAAAATAAAGACAAATACAGAAACAAGTACAATTTTAAATTCAATACTAAGTAGTATGGATCGTTTTATACCAATATTTTATGTTCAATGTCATATTATTTTATGGTCAATGTTTTATGCCGTATTCTATAAAAAAATGTCATTGTATGATAATGGTGTAGACCAGTAATTCCTAAAGTTGTCCAGGTGGACCCCTAAAGGCCCACGCAGATAAAAACCGCTCCGTGAGTTCTTAGACGTAGTTTATTCTCTAAGACATTAAGCGTTCTCGTCCGGTGAATTATTAAATTGCATTTAACATAACAATTAACAATGTTCACCGCTAAGGCACAACAAACAGAAAGCATAATTCATTTTGGCTTAAAATATTAATATTATTCATGAAATACTTAACTTATCACACGTTACACGTTTTCCCAAAGATAAAATACACATAATTAAGTACACATAAATCGTGACGTGTTGAATTGAATTTTTTTAAGTGACTTTTTGTTTGCGGCGACGGAAAAAAATCAAGGTTTTGTAAATATATTGTTTGTAAAGATTGATGGCGTAATTATACATATATAATATATTTTTTTATCCGTTTAAGTACCTCCGTGAACTACCAAGGTCGCGAAAAATCAGTAGTGCTAATTTTTTTATTGTTATTGAAATGTAAACATTTTTTTATTTGTTAAATTCGTAGAATATTCAATACTTGAGTGTCTTCATTTAATGTATTTATCCTGACGTAATGAGCACAGTTTTTAGATGTAATTAATTTCATTATTGTAGTTACTCCATCTGCCTCTCTACCGCCAGCTGAGAGCAAGATGCCAAGATTATAAGGGCCAAACATAGGTCAAAGAGGCCAACACGATCACTTATGTCAGAGTACGACACTATCACCTTACCTATTCCTGCCGCTATTACTCAGTGTTTGCCACTGTGGTTCCAGCTCTCATGCTCATGTTCCACCAAGAAAACAGTTTAGCTGATTAACAGCCTCATAAGCAAAGCATCTTTAACATCTTTTGTGTCTATAAACAGAGCGTATATCTTACCGTCTTTGGTAAAACGTAGTGAACTCCTATAGTTAAACAAAATTCTTAGGAATATTTAAACACATCCTGAACGCGAATCGGCGAATTAATAAACGTAGACTAATTTATTCCAAGGTTTATTCTGTCATTTAAGTTTTTGGCAAATTAGTCTGTCTTACAGTTTCAGGTATTTATAAGCTTAATTTATGTAAATACATAAAAACGAATCCCCAATTCACGTGATCAACGCTAATGCCTGAACGGAAGGAACAATTTTGCTCAATCTTTTTGTTGCGTTAGGTATCGTCAGAAAGTTTTTATGAGAAGAAAAACCGAGAAAATAGCATGGAAAATGGGAAAAACAATACTTATTTCTTTTCCAATCTAACTGTTAGTAGCTTATAATATTAAGCGATACGAAGGTCACCGGCTCGGCTAGTTTCTCATAAAATAGGAAACAGATCCTTTTTTTACATACATATGTAATTTAGCTGAAAATTTAATAAAACACTTCCTTTTCCACACCACCTATTTTAAAATGTATGACTAAGAGATTCTTGTGTTTTAAACAAACGAAGAAACTGAGTTTTTTTTATGCTAAACAATGCTTTTTCTTTCTACGAAGTAGTCCGTTTTGGAAATTCATTTTTAATTGAATAGAGCAGACTCCTTTACAATGTCCCAAAGGTTCTCCCACGCACATTTTATGGTCGTTGCATTGCATTGGTTTTTGAGTTATATGTTCTACAAGCAAGTGCATGTAGCAAGTTTTTTATTGTTTCTTTGCGGTTAATAGTAACCTATCTACATATAGACATATGCCTATGCTATTATATACTACTATGCCTAGACTATTAATATTTACCATAAAACAACATAACACTAAAATTAGTCGGGTTTTTGCTGCTTGAATTATTTTCAATCCCGACACAAAAAGAGGGGTGTTATAAGTTTGACGTGTCTGTCTGTGTGTCTGTTTGTCTGTGGCACCACAACTCCCGAACGGATGCAGTGATTTCAATTTAGTTTCTTATGTATAAAAGGTATCTTATGTGCGAGTGTTCTTAGACAAGTTTGATGTGGGGGGTGAAAGTGGGGAGATTAACCGAATGTCTGCAAATATACTCGGATGGGGCTAAGTTCTTGTGTCGAGGGTTTTTTAAATTTATGATTTAATTTTATTATAACACTACTTGTTTATTTGTTCGTGGCTCTTGTCTAGAGGAATCTTAGTTTAGGCGTTTCTAAGTCAAGTAACATATCTGCCTTATATTAGAGCGAAAATGTTTCAATAGTTTAACATCTACGGGAAGTCATTAGCCTAATAGAAGCTTCCTCAACTATCAAACGTTGGCTACATTTCTAACTCCAAGAACTTATTTTATTACATTTATGCTTAACCATCTGGCAAAGCTTTAACCCACATTTAATAGACTTCGTAATTTTATTGTCAGTATACGTTGATAAACTTTTAATATTTTTGAAAGATGGATGGATCTTGAACAGTGTTGCCGCTGACTACATTTGAAGTTGCCGTAACAAGTGCGAAAATTGCCGTATTCTACAAAAAATGACGTCCTTCTATAAAAAAAACCCTTTACTTAAAAAACACTGCTTTCACGTCCCAATTAATCTACGATATTTCTCACAGCATCTTAGTTTAAAGAAAGAAAGAAAACATTTATTAACAGACTGAGTCTTACCATTCATCATTAATAAAAAAAAAACAACTAGAAATCTAATCTAACATTAAACACCCTTGTGTTTAATGTTAGATTAGATTTCTAGTTGTTTTTTAAAAGTTTTTTAGAAGTTAAATAACGTACAAAAAATTAAATGTAAGATATAGAGGCAGGGTGTGGTTCATACAGCTTTACGAAAACTCAACGAAATGAATTATAGTAATAATTTCTGATATACTAAACTCAACAGATTCTTCTGATTATTATTAACAAAGGCATTGTTTTGTCAAAAGCGTCCCAACTCCCTTTGATAATATAAAAGGTTAAATAGTTTTGTTATTTAGTTTTATTAAAGTAACAAAGCTAAACTTGCTCTCTCAATCTGTATATATATCTATGTGACCATAAAAATGTATCGCTGCAAACACACCACGCACTCACATAAAAAATTCTTAAAACACACGCACTCCTAGTAATAATATTATACTATATAAACTTAGTTACTTCTATATAGCTAATGACATATTTACACAGTCAGAACCTATAAAGTGGCGAAAAACTCAATAACATTGAAGACTAGCTGTCCCGGCGCACTTCGTTCTACCCGTTCAGTTTGTATGGGTTTGTTTGGTTTGTATAAAAAATGTTTTTCCTAGTTTTCTCACCGTTCCCTTTTTCTTATCTTTTTAACCTTCCCTGGACTTGAACAAATGATTCAAAACGAAAATTAGCCAAATCGGTTCAGCCGTTCTCGAATTTTAGCGAGACTAACGAACAGCAATTGATTTTTATTTAAACAAGATAGGTTACAAAAGGATCAGTTTACGATGCTATTTTAATTAATGTGATGAAATTACAATATTTTAGTATACATATATAATATCGATGACTAGATCGACCGCATGCCGTACATTGTGTAATTTTAACGCCGAATTGCCGTAAGTTGCGACAATTGCCATACTCATGGCAACACTGGCAAAAAAACTTTAAAAAAGTTTCGATTCAACTTCGCAATTCCACAAAAGATGAATTTGTATAAAAGTTCGTTTCATGACGATCGTATAACAAACCGTTCATGTTTTCTACTCGGCCAGAAGTTTCTTATTAATGTACAAATAATGACACATCGTCCAAATAAAAGATACCTTCACGTATGATTAGAAAGTAGACGAAAATAAAATTATTTCGTTACTTGGAATCAAATTTGTGGTAGTTCCAACGCTGTAATTCTTTTTACATTTCCGCAATTGGATAGGGCCATTTTAATAAACTATAATATACAATTTGGTCACCGACAGAGGCTGTCCTTTATTAATGCATGTAGGTATATCGAATTAAAATAAACGTACCATTATTTTATTATTTCGTAAGAACATTCTGACAATATTAATTCGAACTCATACTCTGTTGCTCTTTCAAGCTAAACTTCTTAGTCGATTTTGATTAAATGTGAAATGCATATAGCTTATGATCTGAATTCCAATATAGGCTATATTTATTTTTAAAAGTTTGTTTGAAAATCGTAACTATTCTAAGGAGACGAAGTCGCAGACAAGCAGCTAGTAATTACATAAAAGAATTATCAAAATTTTTGACATCCATTCACGCGTGTTGCGATGACCAAGGGAAAAAGAGATTGATTTTTATATTTTTGCATACTCGTACTCGGTCTACGTCCTTGGTGACTGGCGAATCAGAGGGTGTCAGATACAATACACGTTATGTCCTTATATAAAAAAAGCTTACTCGGTTCTAAAATATCTGCCACGCTAAAGAGGCCGCGTTTATTTTTCATGTAATAAGCCAGCGGACAAGGTGTAATACTTTATACTTCATTGGTGGTAGAAAAACCGGGAGGCCTCGCTGTCTATACGCCGCATGTCAGCTCTAAATCCTAATGTTAATTCCTCCGGCTACCCTTTTCTCCGGAAGGGGACAAGACACTCATTACGGTGGCAGGAATAAGTAAGGTCCTTTTCCTATCCAAGAAAGCAGTTGCACCGAATTCTACTACCAGTGTTCACATTACTAATGGTCCGTTTAACCTATACTCGCCTTTTACGAGGTTACAGGTAGATGGTATTTTCTTCAAAGGTTACACGGACCAATACGGGGACATTGCAGTAGTTCGTGGACAGGATAACTCATTAATAATGACTTTGTAAAAAAGAAAGAGGTGAGTTCAAATACTACATTTTACATGTTTATATCGAATTCTTCTTCATTTGAACTTATTTTAAATATTTTTTCTATTTGAAAGAGCGTAATTCCGAGGTGATCCCGTTGCCGCCAAGTGATGTTGGAATCCCACGGAATCCAAGAATACATAATTTTTGGGTACGCAGATGATTTACTTGGTGAAATTGAAGACGAGTTTGTTTCACTGTGCTTAAATTATCTTGAAATTGGTTAAGATCTCCACTTGGTTAACCATGGAGCTCCATCTCATTGCATTCAGTTTCATATCATCACAAATTGTTAAAATCATTTTTTTTTATGATATTGGAAGGCAAACAAGCAGACTGATTTCCTGATGTTAAGAAGTTCACGCCGCCTAGAGACAGCAAAGGTGGTAATGGTGCGTTGCCAACCTGAGGCCGGGATGTTAGGCCTCGAGCAAAAGTAGGTTACCGGCTACCTTACCCTCTGAACCGGAACACGTCATGTCGTTATGGCGGCAGGAATAGGTAAGGCGGTGGTACCGATCCGGGTGAGTCGCTGCGAAACTCTACCACCTAGTCAGATGTCACGGTGTGTGTAGTAAAATTATAATACATTCTGAGTTTTTTTGCCGGATCTTCTCAGTGTGCGGCCGCGTTCCGATCCGGTGGTAGTTTTTAGTATTATATAGACTCGTCACAAGTGGCTCTTATAAGGTGAATGTGAATAAAAATATTTTCTATTCTATTCATGATTAAGATCACAATAAGACTACCCAATGCCGGTGTTTGATTGTATGATCATTATTATCTTATACATTTTTGAATACTGAGATTAAAATAATGACTGATAAGATTAGATTAAATGGATTCTGTTAGCGGAAGGGTTTTAAACGTTAATGACTTAACATTATTCAAAGAAAAAACCTTTAAAATTTAGAATAATCAGTACAGTATCCTCACTTTATGAAAAAAAAAATACAAGGATATCTAAAAAAGAAACAGCTGTTTTTTTGGATATCCTTGTTAGGTGTCCTTGTTGGATTATTTTTTTAACCTCTAGTTAGTTAAAAAAATCGAATAAAAATAACGTTGCCCGGGATTTGATCTGTGCCCGGTTGGCCATAAGCTTGCCATATTATCATGCCTTTATCATATTGTGAGACTTAGTATCTTCGGCTAGTCGTAGGTGTCCTGGTTGTGCTTCTGTGTGAAGCGTGAAGATACTTTTTAGTCAAATAAAACTGCAAAAACATGACTTATTTTAATGTTATGTATACACAACATACCTACGAACTATAAAGTTTAATTCAAAAACCATCAGTTGAATGTTCATAAAATTAAATGAGACCAACGAAGAAAGCACTTATTTTAAAAAAAAGTATAATTAAAATTCATTCATTCAGTAAGTTTTCGAGATAAGAAGCTTTATAGAGTTTTTTTTAGGAGTCAGTCGAAAAATATGTGCCAACCAATTTTTAACCGACTCCAATAAATGGAGGAAGGTCACAATTCGACTGTATATTTGTGTTGTACGTTATATCTCCGTCAATAGCCAACCAACTTTGATGGTTCTTTTTCAGATAGGTCATGGTGGTGGTCCCCATATTAATTTTATCATGATCCGATTTGTTTTTGAGTTATACCATCATTGATGGTTGTCAAGATAAGTGAAACATTTATGTATTATTAAGTGCAACTCAAAAACTACTAGAATAATGATGATAAAATGTATGCAGAACCATTTCGAAAACATTTGCTATTTTCGGAAAAATAATTATAAAATCGCGACGTTGGCACCCAATGAAATTGTTCGAGTCGGTTTTTGCAGTTTTACTGCGCTTAATTATTGACAGCTATAATTGGTCCGTATTCTGCGAAAACGACCCAACCCACAACTAGAACTAAAATTAGTCTGTAAAAAATATTGATTCTTTATAGCTGGAATAACACTGGCAACCAACCAACTCACACATTTATGTATTTTAAACCCTAGACGAAGAAGACAGCTGTCACAAGTTTGACATGTTTGTGTGTGTATCTGTCTGTGGCAACATAACTTTTGAACGGATGGACCGATTTTGATGCGATTTTTTTAAAGTTGAGGTAATCGAGATGGTTATAAGATAAGTTACATCGCACGTCGATTTTGTAGGGAGTTATTCATTTTTTACCTAATTTTCTATAGATAGTCCGCGTCTCTATGTAGAATACACATCCTGACTCACTTACTCACTGTTCGTTAGGGTAGGGATGAATCGCTTTAGCCATTTCTGTTGCCATAATGAAAGTGTTACGTTCCAGTCCGGAGACCAGACGATAGGGCAGCCTGTAGGTTTGCATAGTAGATAAGATAAGAATATATTTATTTCACATTCATTTTACAAGTTTCGCATCTATATAAATCTAAAAACTGCAACCGGATCTGAACGCAATCACTATTAAGACCAAAGCTCCCGACAAAGACTGCATCTACAACGTGTATATTGTCCTCGGTTATCTCTTAACATCACGAGAGCTGTTTGTTTTCCAGTGTTATCCCATTAAAAATTTTCATCCTTGTGGCCCTAGCCTAACAAGAGTTTGCCAACCCCGAATTTCAATCTCAGTCTGTATATTTTGACATATAATATCGACAAAATATATTTTTATAAATAAATTGTCATCTGACAGGTCGAGATTGCCTGGAAACTATACCAAAATTTTAAGCTTCATGTTTGATTTTTAAACAAATATACCCTGCGAACTTTGTACCGCCTGACATTGACATCTAATAAGCTTTGAGTAGTAACAGGTTGTATGAAAAATATGTTTTTCCAATTTTCTATGGAATAAACTCAGTTTTCTCGGAAAGGAACCATCTTAGCACTATATTTTAAATACTAAACATTATAAATACACAATAAATTAAAGCAAAAATATATTATTTTTTTAAATTCAATTATGTATATTTTGTTAAAAAAAACTTATGTACTTGCATTTATGCTTATTTAAATCTCTGCTACATTAATGTTACTTTCGCAACACTTGTTATTAACTAGGGTCATCGAGGTCTTAAAAAAGTATTATTCTTGTATAATATATAAAATATAACTCATTTATTACATACGTTTTCAATTACAATGTTTTAATGTCAATAATATTTTAAAATTATAGTATCCGACATACATATTACGACTCGGGGAATACGTTTTATTTGTATTACGCGCGATATAAAAATTTCTATAACATAAAAATGAATCGCTGAATGTATGGCTAAGGGCTAACTTCCGAACGATTGGACCTGTTTAACTTATTATCTTTTTATCGTGTATGTTGTTAACAGAAGATTCTTATGAAGAGAAAAAACGGGGAAATTCCAAATTTGAAATACATTACTTTTTTTCACATATAAACTGAACTGGTAGAACAAAGTTCGCCTTTACAGCTAAAGAGCAGATACACAAAAATAATTTGTGTCGCCATGTTTATGGTCGCTTTCCTAACAATAATGCTTGGCCGATTTTCTTTTTTTTTTCTATGACGCATTTTTTGTATTATCTCCCACTATTAAGGAAATTTTCAAGAGGTGCTTGAAGTGTAACTTGACGAGTGACACAATGGAATGCAAACAGCTAAAAGTTATTTAAATATTGGTTGAATATCGATAACTTATAGCAACGAGTGAAACCTTAACTGACTTTAAAGTATTGCTTGAATTCCGGTTTGTATACATAGTGAATTTACCAAAAGGGTTGCCAACTTTTAACAAAAAAATAAAGTATATATAAGTCTGTAAAGAAAATTGAAAACCTTATAAATATAAATGAAATTAAAATTTGTAATAACCCCCGACAAAGCCTATCCGTAAAGTAGCTATTATATATATAATTTTCAAACAAAAAATCCACATTGATATAGTTAGTTCCATTCGTTTAGGAATAATGACGCTACAGACAGACATATATACGCAGAGCGAGCGAGAGAGAGAAAGAGAGGGGGCATCTAACTTATAACACCTCTCTTTTTCATTTGGGGGTTAAAAATTAGCAGTACTTAATTATTTTTTATGTATTGAAGAACAGAATATGTTACTGTTTCCGGAAACGGTATTTCGTATACTTCATTTTTATTAACATTGAAAAGGATAATGTAGTTAACAATAGCACTATGCTGTTATAGACGGTGGTAACCCTATTCTATTCACAGGTCACTGGAGTCAAGGTTTAAAATTATTTCTTGTAATTATTAATTTAAACAACAGACGGTAAATTAAGTAGAAATCTAAAATTGAATAGTATATAATAACTTTGTGAGCAGTGAAATTCTAAAAAAAACACACGTCATCCAAATATACAAAAATAAACATTTTTATGTAATAACATAGCGAATAAGCAAACGGATCTCCTGATAATAAGAGATAACCGTGGCATATATACACCATGAGTATTGTAGGTGCGTCGCTGTCTTGTGGCTGAGGTCTTAGGCCAAATGTGCAAGTCCACCGGCTACTGGGTCCCCACCGTCTGGGCCGGAACATGACCCAGTCTTTATGGCACGGCACCGGCATGGCACAGCAAGAATAGGTGAGGCGATGGATCATTACGCGGACAAATTGCAGCATGGCACTCAATCCGACTCTATCGACTTCGTAATCCCTTTACAGTCACTAACAGTTGGTACGGAAAAAAACTGGAAAATCCCCCAATTTTTCATTGATGCTCTGCTCCTATAGGTCTTATCGTGATGACTATCGACTATAGCCTCTTTCGACAAATGTGTTATCTAACACAGAAGGAATTTTTCAAATTGGACGAGTAGTTCCTTAGCTCTTCAGCTTCACAATATTAGTATAGATAGGCCGCTGCAAACAATACACAGTACAGAAATCCATATTTAAATAAAAATCAAATTGTTAGTTAGGAAATTTGCGCCAAAAAAAAATTAGTACTTAATAGACTAAATAGGCAAGACGATGCGTAATAAATGGAATGGATTTACCTGAGGTCGAAAACCCCAAATATATCCATCCAACTCCACCCAAAACAATTATACTGTTTTAGAAACAATAACAATACCATCTGGACCGAACCGAATGCAACCGAAGCATCATCAGGGGAATTTGTTAACACTCAGATGTTGAGTAAAAGCAAAGTCGCGGGCATAGTATAATAAAATATGTTTCCTCTTGAAATATCTTAAACAATTTACGCAACGAAGACCCACTTAAGTTAATCATTTTCACCGTTATGAACATTGACATTTAAACAACTAAAAATTCTTCGTTTCATAAACGCATCGTATTTTTAACTTATTTTACAAGCATACATAATTCACGCCAATTCCCTTGGGTGGTAGGCAGAGAGTATCTAACAAGTGCCAATTGTATTTTAATATTATAATCATTTTAAATTATATTCAAACAGAATTCGGGATGATTTAATGGCAGGTGTTTTTAACCGACTTTAAAAAAGGAGGAGGTTTCTCAATTCGATCGTATATATTATGTTTTTTTATGTGTGTTCGCGGTAACTTCGACATTTATGGACCGATTTCGATACTTTGTTGTTGAAAAGGAGATAGTTCAAGTCCCATAAGGACACCAGGATCTGATAATGGCATCCTCTAGAAATTGAGGGGAGCTTTCAAAAATTATAGAGGCGACAAGTGCGTGTGTTAATTTTTTTCAGTACATCTAACGCTGTCGAGATGTCGTGGAACAAGACATGAGTCCCAATGCAATATTAGGGAAGCCAAAGAGCGAGCAAAATAGAGAAGAGTAGCAACGAAGGACCTGGATTCCTGAGTTTAAACGTACGGAACAAACGGGAAAAGTCTAGATAGCCGATAATGGTTCGCAATAAAACTAACTGTAAAGGTTCAAAAAGTGGTAAAAGTGGTAGGGTAGTATTAGAAAACTTAATTTAACTAAAGAGAAAACTAACCCTGGAATATAACATACGTAAAACTTTTTACATCCATTTAGCATTGGTAAACTAAGTTTATTTTTTACTGGCTTAACCCTACACATGCTGGTTGCATGAATGCCAAAAAAAAAAACAATCCTTGAATTGGATTGTATGTAGTGTCAAATTTAAACTCAATCCGCGCAGAAGCTTTCGAGTTTTTTTGAACAGCAACCAATTAACCAATTTATGTAGAACACCAATCATTTTCAGCAACGTTCCATTTAACGCCTTAGCAAGCAACAATAATAGAAACTAATTCTAGTCGCGTCTGTGGTCTAGTAGTTAGGTTTAGGAGGTCTCTCGGATTCGATTTCTGGCTCGAACAAATCAAAATATATTTTCCCAATTTTCTAACAAAAAAACATTTTGACCGGAATTGGAGAAATGCTCTGTTGTCGACAGTTTTTTAACTTATCACACCGTGTAGGCTTCGTTGGAGTCTTGGTTGTAATTTTGCCTACCTCTTCGCGGATACGGGAGTGAAGATACTTTTTTGTAATGGCCGCAGTACACATTACGCCAATATGTTGGCACAACAGAATTTGCAAAACAGAATAAATCGATGTGTTGGTGTGAAAAGCGATCACTGTATTATGTTGGGTTGAGTAACCGGGATAGTAATTTCATTCATGTCACAAGTTAGACTATACTTGTGTATCGCCTATCAGTCTTAACTAACATACGAAACGTAAGTACAAAATACTCACTCTAACAAAATACAAGATTAAAAAAATAACTACAAATTAGACGGCCCGCGTGCAAGTAAAATCGAAACTTAAGGAAGGATGAACTGGCTGCGCTGGACGTCGTCGCTAGAATATAAATAGCGGCGATATAAATGGTTGTCAACTTGGCTTCCGGATCAAGGTAAAATTATTTTACTGTTTTTGGTCAATCTTCTCTTTATAGTAGAAATAATTGACATTAAGTGAGTGAGTAGACGAATTTCATGGCAATAAAAATTCATTTCATTCATTCATTCATTTTCATTTCATGGATGACACACACAAAGCGACTACTGATAAACAACAAGCCTTATCGTATAGGCCATCTTGGAGGATTGTTAGTCGAACATCCCCACGTTTTGGAGTAACATCCGCTGAAATATAAGCAAACGCATGCCAACAGAACTTCCTTCTTTAATCAGGAATACCTAAGGACGATATGTTAGACAAAATTCTAACAAATTTCATAATGGTAAATTATTACTATAAAAATAAAAAGATCTATCATAAAATGTAAACCCATTAAAGTGTAATAATATTATGTGCAATGTGCATGACAAATATAAATGTTTTTGAAATTAATTACGGCATTAACATAATGAAACACTTCTATTTGCATTTTGACGATACCATCTTTCAAATGATATAGCACCCTAAAATGATACAAGTGTTTTTTTTTCAAAAACAAACAGGCGCCGGCGCCCTGGTGGTAAGGAACGACCGTCACTCATATAGAGGAGATTTTTTTTATTTTGTCTTACAGCTTATGTGACCATGCAACCCTGACGTTGGCCAACATCTTGGCCCAATATCTACTGCGATCATAATCCAGCCTAGACACACGACGTGGGACTGGAAGGGCGGTTCCGTAGATTTATTTTCTAGTAGCAAAATTGAAATTTACTAGTGATCCATTTCTGAATAATTACAGATTAAGATCCTTCCTTTTTACTTATTACAAGAATGTTAGTAGTGAAATATGGGACCCTAGGTGTTAGAGCCGTTTTCCTTTCTTTCTCTAACTAAAAATACCTATTAGTCACGTCATCTTGTTTTTATCTAATACACCTGCATTTGTCGTTTGTCGTGTTTTTTTCTGTAACGATACAGTAGCAAGCACTGACGTTTTCAGTCAGACACTTTTGTTAATTTAATATAGGTTCACGACTGTTTCTCAAGGGAAATTAGTTCTACAAATAGCATACGGGCCATTTACAACGAGCCCTATGAAATAAGGGATGGAGCTGGAATATAAACATTTCACCCTTTTTGGAGTTCCGTAGTGAAAGCGGTAAAACGAAGTATAGGTAATTTTTTTTATGATATTGGAAGGCAGACTAATTTCCTGAAGGCAAGAAATTCACGCCGCCTAGAGACACCAAAGGTGGTAATGGTGCGTTGCCAACCTGAGGCCAGGATGTTAGGCCTCGAGCAAAAGTAAGTTTACCGGTTAGCTCACCCTCCAAACCGGAACACGTCATGACGTTATGGCGGCAGGAATAGGTAAGGCGGTGGTGCCAATCCGGGTGCGTTGCTGCGAAACTCTAGCACCTAGTGATATGTAATTTTATATTTATAGTTCTTCGGGTAATATTCCTCTTCTTATTAACAAATCAAAATGCAATTATATGCATAGTCTTTTTTAGTCGCAGTGTGCTTCATGCTAATAACAAATGTTAACAAAAAAATTCTCGATTTCACTAGGCTTCCATCATCTGATCCAGACTTGATAGCAATGGGACTACCTCGGTAGTAAACTTTTTCATATTAAAAGAAAATCGATTTATAAATAAATATAGAGTCGGACATATAACCTCCTTTTTTAATTTGGTTAAAAGTCAAAAATCTCTACAGCCTGAGATAAAAATATAAACACTGGAGACATAGGGATCCTCACTATGTTCACCATCATACATGAATCCTGAAAACACTATTTTTTGAGCAGTCGTGTAAGTTCCCACGTATTACAATAATTAAATTAGTTAGGTTATGAATAACAAACCAACAAATCTTTTCTGTTTTTTTATATATTAGGTAAGTTATAAAAAAAATTGTTTACATTTTGAATAAAATTATTTCCTTACAATGCAAGACTAATTTAAATAATGAGAATTGCTTAATTTATGCTTCAAAAACGGTTAAACGTTTAATTACGAGAAAGATAAATGTACTCATATTTATTCCTATATAAAAAAGTTGCCAAGTGTGAGTCGGACTTAAAATAGAACAGGTTTCGTTTATCAACCACAGATGAAGTATGTTATCAAAACTAATATTTCACTGAATGTCAAAAATACCACTTTCATTTTTCAGCAGCAAAAGGATCCCTTTGTTATTTTTAATAATTATAAATAGCAAAGTTATAGTTGCGGTTTTTAAATGTGCTATATCCTAGAAACTACTGGCTATATATCAGCAGAGGATAACACATTTTAGCACTTTGGAAATGTCTATCTTTCAAACAATCGACTTTGAGCAAAAAAGGTTATAGAAACCTCCTAGTCACCTTTTAAATACAAGTCTGATAAAGTAAAACTGCAAAAAACCTGACTCCAATCAAGAATTTCGTTACTACGTCGTAATTTCATTAATCTTTTTTCAAAAGATAGCTAATGTATCCAACATGGCCCCACATAAATTTTATCAACATACTTGCTTACTTAACAATGTATAAATTTTCGTCCATGTTGACGACACCCAAAATGATGACCATCTCAGAGTTATGACCTACCTTTCCAAAAGAAGAATCATCAAAATCGGTTCGTCATTGGCCTAGTAATAGCGTAACAAAAATATAAAAACAATCGAATTTTGCTATTTTTGAGTCGGTTAAAAATACCCATGTATAGGTTTGGACAACGGACGTAGATTCGAAACGTTCGTATTTTCCGTTTTCATAAATGATTACGGAACCTTAATAAAAAAGGCCTCTGGAATTAATATAAAATAAATTAAAAAATATAATACACTAAGCGGTTTTATTTAAGTCACTGGCCTTTTAAACAGCAACAAGTAGAAATATATATACCTATATTATGCAGTAATTTAAAAAAAATGGTTGGAAAATTTTTTAAATACTTAATACCCCGCAGAATATGTTTTATCATAATAATCATAAAATTTAAAATGTTGAATAATACGAGACAAAATCTTAATCTGAATTACGTCAGCTTCGGGATCAAAAACTGTCCATCCGTTAAGAAGATATGATGCCACAAACAGATACACACAGCCACATCAAACTTATAATATCCCTTTCTTACGACGAGGGTTAAAAAAACGGGATATAGCACTATATGTTGAATGCTTATTTTATACATAATATACAAATATATAAGTTTCCCGTCTAGGTTTATTTGTCAAAAACCTCTTCACGACATAAAATTTAAAAAATGTATATTATAGGCGAGCTATTATATTAGCTATATATAATATAGTACTTACACATTTTTTAAAATGTTTTTTTCTTTACTTGCACGAAAAAAAATAAAAAAATGTTTTTAGGCCGATACCTCAAAGGGATCCCGTGGGATAATTACTTAAAACAATTTAAACGCAGTGAACTTAGGATTTCCATAAGGAAATCAACTACGCACAAATTGAGTTTTTTTCCTCGATGTTTTTGGGATTCCATAATGAGTCTTATCTTGGTGTAAATATGCCTTGTCGGAAGTATGCTCTTTTAAATAAAAAAGAATTGAAATCAGTTCAGAAATGACGGAAAACCGATTAAAATACGTACATAAAATCCAACATACAACCTCCCACTGTTTATGAAATCGGTTAAAAAATAGAAGACTCCGCGGAGCGCAGGTAGTATCTAGATACCTAAGCTAAAGAGAGATAATTAATCTTTTCCTAACGAGCAAAACCAAGGGCAAAACCAGTGCCTAAATTTTATTAAGGGGCGCCCCCTTCTAATCTGAATATCTATTAATTATAATATTTCTCGTCTAACCTTACTTTGGGGAGAAGGGAATTCCGACAAACATTAAATTTTTTTTCCCGCGACTGATTAAAATTGCGAGAAAAAATGTTTATAGTTCACTGTGATTCTTGACTACTATTTTAGCCATCTTCAAAATCTCAAAATATAATAAACCAAATTTTCTTTTTTTAACCGACTCTGAAAAGGACTACATGTTTTTTTAGTTTTTTTAACTTTGTTAGGGGACTATTGTTATTCTTGACTCCTATTTTAGCCATCTTCAAAATCTCAAAATATAATATAACAAATTTTCTTTTTTTAACCGACTCTGAAAAGGACTACATGTTTTTTTAGTTTTTTTAACTTTGTTAGGGGACTATTCGACTAACGGCCAAGCGACTGTGATTGTTTCATTTTTAGAATGATAAATAATGATTACGAATCGTCCCATATTAATTTTATCATGATCTGAGTAGTGGTTTTTGATTTAAAAGTTACTAGTAGGTAGTTGATAAAATTTTCGAAAAAATAATTATCAAATCGCGACGTGATACCTAATAAAATACTTTTTGTTGTTTTAATGTGCTTAATTATTTGCAACAATTTTTACACATACAATTTAAACACATTTTAAAATATCTCATGCGAAACTGGAATAAAAATTATTTGCTAAATATGTGTGATAGTTATTTTTTTGATATTTTTCAATCGTCGGCGTATCGCAAAACTTCCAAACACTTATTTTTTTAATTAAAAACAGTTCAACTGCCTCGTTAATAAGCATTGACTAGTAGAAGTGCTCCAAGGTTCAATCAGAAATTATTCTTTGTTACACAACAGTGCAGTCTTTATTGCGATACAGATTATAATATAAACTTTACTCTTACTTTAGTCCATGTTTATTAATAAGACTGCTATTGTTTAAGCATCAAGCACTGATGATGCTGTAAAGAAGTGAAAAGTGAAATCTGTAGGCTATTGATAAATTATAAGTGATACGTAAAAAATACATGTGTTTATTAAAAAAAAATTAATGTTACGTTATTAGAAAAAAAATAATAGGTGCCTCTTTTCGACTCGACTGTCTAGCGGTCCGCCGTCGGAATTGACTCCTCGAGGTCCCGGGTTCGATCCTCGGGTCAGGCACCAGGAACAATAGTAAATGTAATTTTTCTAATAAAAATAACGTTGCCCGGGTTAGGATATTATGTGCCCGGTTGGCGATAGGCTTGACAGTTGCCACCCTCAAATTGTGGGACTTAGTGTATTCGGCTAGTCGTAGTTATCCTGGTTGTACCTCTGCCTACCTGTTCGGGGATATGGGCATGAAGACACTTCTACTTCTTTTTGGAGAAGGAGGAAGGGGTTATATAAAATCTTACGACATTTTAGTAAGGGGAGGGGTTGTTGTCTCACGTTTTTAATGGATGCTCCCTAAGCTTGGAATTACGTCCTATCTTGCTCTTCGTGGGTGACGCCATCAAACTTAATTACGAAAGCAATTTAAATTGATCTCGATCTTTAAAGTAATAACTCACACATCTAACAAAATACACTTGGTAGATATAGGTTGGTTTATTAAAATTTTGAATGAAAGCAAAACATTTATCTTTATATTTTTTTTTAATATCCCATTAGAAAAGGACAACGAAGGAGCTTATAACTGTCCTAATGGTAAGAGACAACCGTGTTATTAATAAATATAGACTAAAGTAAGAGTAAAGTTAATTTGATATTATAGTCTGTATCACATTGAAATAAAAAAATTGTTACCTTGGAGCACTTTACTTCTTGTTTATTAGTAAGACGGTAACCGTAAACCTTGGTGTACTTTACTTCTTGTTTATTAGTACTCGTAAGACGGTGACGGTGTTATTAATAAACACGGACTAGGGTTGGAGTAAAATTACGTTGATACTCTGTATCACATTGTAATAAAGACTATAATAAGAAGAAAACAATGTAGAACCTTGGTGTACTTTACTACGTGTTTAATATTACGGTGAGTGAATTGGCAATAACTAGAATGTTGCACAAAATTGAAATAAAAACTTCGCAAAACCAAACCAAACTGCCTTAACTCAGCACAATTAAAATGCATATTCATTGAATTTCAAATTGATACTGTTGATATTGTTATCTGCCGAAGACGGATCACATATCATCCTTAATGGATGTTTAATTCCCATGTAATTAGTTGTTGTATCAAATTAGCGGTAATTTTAAAATAATTTAAACGCAGTAAAGATTCAAAAACTTAAAACCTCCTTCGCTTCTTTCCTTTATTACGTCTTCCGCCTATTAACATGGAACGGATTACAGAACAACGGTACTATTAATCTAGATAGATTAGCGGTGGTAGAACTGTTCATAGACTTACATGTCATGACAATTTGCTATTTATTATTTAACAGTAAAATTCCTTCATTTTAAATACAATAATTTTTCATAACATTAGTTTTATCCCTACAACGAATTGAGGAATCTAGGGGTTCTGATACCTGGGGTATTTGAGAACGTAATAGAACAAACAAGCAATCGTATAACTATAATGCATGTAAGTTTAGTTAACATAGTATTTTAAATGTTAAAAATGTTCTCAGTCTAAAGTTGTAATAATTTTAAACATTAATTTCAATAATTACACTGATCAACAAAATTTTTTAACAAGAAAAGTGAGCATGAAATTCGAAATATCTACCTGACCTCTCTACAAAATCATATGTACATTAATTCAAATAGGGCTAGTTTTTGTGTTACACGTAGATAATATTCTTCCTCTGTACCGGTAGGTTATTGTGCTATCATGAAAGAATCCTGTTAAACAATGAAATAATCCTATGAAACTATGAAATTTCTTTTAGAGAAGATTCAATATGACAAACATAAACAGAAAATTTGCGGGGATTTAAAAGTTGCTGCCCTTTTATTAGAATTTCAACTTGGGTATACAAAATGTTATTGTTTTCTTTGTAAATGGGACAGTAGGGATAGGAAGAACTATTATGTTAGGGAAACAGAAAAGACAATCGCTTACTCCAGGAGTAAAAAATGTAAAACATGCTCCCTTAGTACAACCTATAGACATGTTTTTACCACCTCTCCATATAACTGGCACTGGATTTCAATACCTAATAGAAAAAACCCTAAAATCAGTGACGACAAGATTAAAGAGGGTATATTTGTAGGTCCTCAAATCTGGCTAATCATAAAAGATGATAAATTTCAAGAACAACTCAATGATCTGGAAAAACCAGCTTGGAAATCATTCATAAAAATCATTGATTTTTTTTTTTGGATATTAACGATCAAATGTCTATAAAACTATTGTCAAGGAACTTTTAGATAAATATAAATCATTAGGTTGCAATATGTCATTAAAAATTCATTTTTTTTTCATTCACATTTTGACTATTTTCCCTCAAACTTGGGTGCCGTTAGTGATGATCACGGGGAACGATTCCACCAAGACATTGTTATTCTAGAAAAATGATACCAGGTGAAATAGATCCCACTAGCTGGCAAACTATTATTGGGGATTACAGACGGACGTTCCTGACGCAAAATATAGGAGAAAATCATAAAAAAGTTCTTATATTAATGTTATAACATTGATAATAATTTATTTTTGGTAAAGTTATTTGTAATTAAAAAAAATCATATTACAATAAAACTATTCGTATCCAACGTTTAAGACTGCTAATTTTGCTCTTCTTGATCTTATTTCTAATAGAATCAGCCATATTTTTTCTTGTTACATAGAAAAAATCTTTCTTTGTAGGTCAGTGTTATTAACTTGAGGTTAATTTTATCGCAAACGTTTTAGATGTATTGACGAACTAAGAGGTTCTGGAAGCCAAGTTTGAGAAACCCTGTTTCATAAACCAAACCAAGCATATGCAATTGACGATTACTTCTTTGCAATGAGTTACTTTGTGCATAGCACTTCAAATGTTAAAAAGCTATAACGTTAAAGTTACATTATAATTATAAACATCAATTATAATAATTACTGACATGACGTCTCTCGCGTAACGGACGAAACTAGTATCCCTACTAATATAAATGCAAATGTAAGTTTGTTACACTTTCACGCGAGAACTTATTAATTAATCATCATGAAGCCTTGTACACATTTTCCTATAGATATTAAAAATTACATAGGATACTATTGAAGGATTAAGAGTGAAAAGTTGTAGGAAGCATGTATGAGAGTCAAGTCCAAGACAGGCTGAATAGTGTGTGTGCCTATCGGACTTAGACGTGGATGACTGTTGGAATGTTTTGAAAGATAGTATGGTTGATGTTGCGAAAGAGGTATGTGGGAGTGCAAAGATGCACAAGTCTATGAATGGTGACGCATGGTGGGATGAGGAGGTAAAAGCCTCAGTTGAAAGAAAGAAGAAAGCTTGGCTAGACTTTGTAACATGTTTGCAATCGAATGACAGTATGAAAGATTTGAAGAAAGAAATGTACCGTTGT
>NJDC01001033.1:0-63519 GCA_002245475.1 Calephelis virginiensis
ACCATCTGCCTTCCTGCCAGGCACCTCGTAAAAGGCGAGCATAGGCTTACCGTCACGAACACCGTGATATCTGAGTAGGTGGTAGAGTTTTTCGCAGCGACTTATCCGGATAGGTACCACCGCCTTACCTATTCCTGCCGCCATAACGCCATGACGTGTTCCGGTTTGGAGGGTTATGTAGCCGGTAAACTTACTTTTGCTCGACGCCTTACATCCCGGCCTCAGGTTGGCAATGCACCATTACCACCTTTGGTGTCTCTACGCGGCGTGAATTTCTTACCATCAGGAAATACGTCTGCTTGTTTGCCTTCTAATATCATAAAAAAAGCGCAGTAAAACTGCAATAACCGAAATTGCATTGCGAAGTTAATGATCAAATCGCGAGATTTGATAATTATTTGCTAAATATAGTAAAAAGTTCTGCTAAATATAGTAAAGTTACACTTAATCATGCATATTTTTTTCTTATTAATGAGGTCGTCAAGATAGGGGAAAAATATTGTTAAGTAAAACCCAAAAACAACTAGTCAGAACATGATAAAACTAATACGGGAATACCTCGGAATCATGTTCTATCTTTTTAAAAAATACCCATTAAAATCGTTTAGCTATTGCCGGAGTAATCGCTTAACAAACACGCAAAAAAAGTCGAATTGAGAACCTCCTCTTTTTTTTGGAGCCAATTAAAACAATGAATACTGGCAGGCATTTACATATTGTAAATTTAATTTTATTTAATTTAACCTCTTTCTTAGTTACTTTGATTTTTTGCTTCAATCATTCTAATAGCATTTCCAGTCATGTTACATTTAATTTAATAAAAAATTCTTTACAGTTAAAATTTTAAATTTGAATTTTAATTGTCCGTCTTCTTGTATTAAAAACTCATATTAAGTCTAGTCATATTTCTATGATATTGAAAGAAATAGCCGGGGAAGTAAGTTACAAAAATGATTTAAATTTCGAAAAGTCGCAAAAACTTGCACTTACTGTTATTTCTGAAATATTTTTATCTACAGACAAATTAATAATAAAAAAATGAATATTTAACATGAAACTAAATTTAAATGTGTTCCAAAAATTTGTTCCTGGTTTATGTTTCGTCTAGATTAAATGTAAAACTTATTTCATAAAACGTGTACCCTATAGTTTACCCGTGTAAGTTTTCAATCCTATGTTATGGATTGAAAACTTAAACTAAATTAAACAAACAATAAGCCTTTACATATATATCTTCACGCCAAGATCTTAACATGGTAGGCAGAGTTGCATACCTAGGCAGTGGTATGGAGAAAGCTTAACAGCTTCCTCGACATTCATATCTCGTTTCGTACAAACAAGTCGGTTTTGAGGAAGTGACACCATCTTCAGATAAAATCTGAGCGATTTGATTGTTGTATTTCAACATAGGTCACCCAGGATACCTACGTTAGTCATCATTCATATTGTATATGTGCTGTGCCAATCTTTTCCACATGAATGAACCAACGAGGCATTCTCTTTCTTATTTTTACACTAAAACTTTCTTTCGATCCCACTTGCTCGAATTCACTGTTGTGAATGCGGTTAGCGAGCGTCACTATTTCCTGCACTCCGTCTTTATCATTTTATTTACTTGTTCCACCACTATATTATTAACAAAAACTCTTACACCCTTTCTGGATATGCAAATTTCCAATTCCTTATTTTTTTTTTGCGTTCAAATGTTCAAATCATCTTTCTTTAAGGTCACCTTCCATAAATCGTGTATGTAATTAATAAGCCTGTTATTTATTATTATATAAATTACTCGAGGGTTAAAATATTATCATTTTCCAAAATATGTATTATTTCAATTAAAATATTTAGTTTTTGTTTAAGTTTTAGTTTATTTCAATTATTGTAACTATTACTAAATTCCTTACGAACAATTACTAATAGATATGTATCTTTTGGTCTAAAGAAAACACACTTTACTTCAGCCATTTTTTCTGTGAAAGAAGAGACAAACGATGAGATGTAAGTGATACTACCACGTTCTAGTAACTACGATGTCAGGACTTTCACAGTTGCAGTGCTGACTTTTTAGAAATAAGTAAATTCTTCTGTTAAGGTCTTTAAGTCAAGCTGTCTTAGAAACATCATAGCCAGCATCTGGTTCCTTTATACTATGTAGTGATGTAGATAAATCAAAATAAAGATACAATTATATGAATAGTAAATGAAACTTTTTAAAAGGGTAAGTTAAAATCCAACTCGAATGTGAGTGTATGAGATTGTGAAAATGAGTGGAAAAATACTGAAATGGGTTAAATATGATTCGGCACAATCGTTATATTATGGTTACTGAATTCTATTGACTTCATGATCGCTGGGTCAGTGATTGTTTTGAAATATTAATTTAAAGATATTCGGAAGATATTCCCGGTTATCCCTGTGTTAGTCCGGGACCGCTGAGTAGAGTTGACCATCTGCCTCTATGCCAGGCAGCTCATAAGACGCGAGCAACGGTTAAAATATAGATCAGTACCAACTAGACCTCTGGTGGCAGATAGTTATGCAGTAAATTGCGCGGTCACGGATCCGCCGCCTTACTTATCCTGGCTCCATAATGGCTCTGTCATGTTCCGACCCGGGGTGTAGGGTAGCCGGTAGACTTGCATAGTAGGCTAACATCTTTGCCGCAGTACAACGAAGCACCTGTAACATCTATGGTGCCTATTGCCACGGCTGTCTCTTACCATCAAAAGACCTGTGTGCTTATTCGCCGACCTATCACATAAAACAAGGTACCTAAACATTAATTTGGCATACTGTACAACACTGTACTGTTACAACATTTTTAGAGTTATTGTGTTGGTCACCTCTGGGTTTGGTTTCTATTGTTGAGTTGTTATCTGAGTGGACTGTATGAGGCCTTAAGTTTGATTCACGGGTCGGGAAGTATCAAATGTGTTTTTCCAATCTACATATATAAAAATGTACTGTATGGATGGACAAATTTAGGTAAATCTTTTTTTGAAGTGAAAACTTCTTTAGCGTCGTTGCGCACTTTTTTTGGAATGGGTAAAAGCTTCTAAGCTCGCTTCAGAACTCGTGACCTGATTCGTAATACAAACATTCGTAAGACGGAGCAAAGCGCTTGCGCATATAAAATGTCATAGGGCGCTTGCGCGAATGTTCGTGTTGTCATGCTTGTGTACGATAGCGCAATAAATGAATATTGTATTCTACCACATAAAATATAGTAATTTTATACTGATAATTAAAGCAATTCCTGCAAAATTATTCCCTATCCATTCCAAAATATCAAAAATGCACAGCGTTAATATTTAAGTATTCACTTCGGCCGGCACTCCCGGAGTACAACCCGTCGTTTTTTTTATTGTTAGTTATTGTCAGGAGAAAGTTCTTACGAAGGGAAATACTGAGAAAACTGCGGGGAAAAATAGGAGAACACAATTTTTTTAAATTTTTTCTTACAAACGATGTTAGTAATGTCAATTATACCAAATTGCCTAGTTTGGCTAGTTTTTAATTAAAACAATTGCTAAGTAACGTTCAGGTGACTATAGGTTTTCTGCCTATCACATTGTGGACTTTCGTACCTACAGCTAATCGTGGATGCCTTGTTTATCAACTAATATTTGCCTAACTTTTAAGGATTTAAAAATCTTACTTGCTTAATTTTTGTACTGCAAAATTTTAAAATGCTATTGATAA
Organism: Calephelis virginiensis; assembly: GCA_002245475.1. Classification (NCBI taxonomy): domain Eukaryota; kingdom Metazoa; phylum Arthropoda; class Insecta; order Lepidoptera; family Riodinidae; genus Calephelis; species Calephelis virginiensis. The sequence goes on from NJDC01001033.1 coordinate 3,703, forward strand.
CTAGATGAAAAATTATGCTCATTGGTTCAATTTTGTGGAAAGAATGGAGATAAAAATTGACACTACAGATTTACGAGTACAATGCCAAAAGGGAAGGATCTAGGTGCCAGGTGAGAGCTACGTTGTCATGCCACAGTCCAACCGCTTGGATATTATTCAAGGTTATCGTCAAGGTCTGCAAAACTGGTGTGTTTATAACAAAAGAGTAATTAATGTCTAGGATGCTAGGTAGGTCTTCAAGAATCTTGTTATTTGGCAGTCGATACCCTCCGCCTATCCGCAAGAAACTTTATTTTTATGTCTGTATATTTAAATTCGTTTCAAATACAAGATTACATTCTTTATTAGTAATTGGTAATAGTTATGCAATAGTGAAATTATCGCTTCCAGCTTCACATTCGCTTCTTATTGTTATTTAGTTTCCCTTATGGAACTTCTTATAATATTAGAATAAAATTAGTCCCTTTTTCCGAGGTAGGTATATTTTATGCCAAAACTCAATAGAGGCTGCATTTTCGTCCGATGATAGCTTTTAGAATTATAGATACGCATGATAAGTGTTCATTGTATGGTATATGTAAAATAATCAATCAATTTAACTAAAATCAGGCTAGACGTTTGGACCTGCAAAACGAACCGAACATACAAACATGAAAGTTAAACAATTTGCACTATGCAATTATCCAAAAGTAAATCTTAAATCAATTAGCTTCTGCATTGATGCATAAAAAAAAACAATAAATAATTTTAGAATTTATATTCTATTGAAAACTGTCAATAACTAAATAGTAAAGTAAATTATAGAGTTTTAGCAAACTAGCATTGTCATATTGTACAATAGTTTTTTCAATTAAAGTTTCTATTAAAACAATTGTTTGACTTTAATTTACGGATATTCCTTTGACAATAAATGTAAATTTTTAAACAAAAATATTTAATTATGAGTTTCATCCAAATTCGGATAAATAGAAATTAGTTAAAAATTTTATCCAGTTTTTTTTCAGCACGTATAAGAAAACCCCGCACAAATTATTATCAGTCAAATAACATTTTTATTTGTTTGTTGTATTTGATTTAAAATACTTTTCTCATTTTACTTAAAAAAATTGTAAATAATGGAGCAATTAATTTGGTATCTGCTTTAGGGATTAAAAGTTTTTGAACGGCAGAGTTCATTGAACCACTTCAAAAATTATAACGTATCATTGGAAACCAACTCATTTGAGACACAATTTTTAAGTGTGGATGTATTTTGTTAGATCTGAAATTTGAACAACTCATATGACCTCATATGTAGGAGAAGAATTTAGGGCTATCATTTTTTTTAAATTGTATGATACTAACCCACTGGAACCTCCGTTAGATTATACGTTGACTGTAAGAGAATAATATTGCAAGAAGTTCGCCTTTGTACCTACTTACAATAATAATTTACTAAACTTGAACACAAAGTATATTTTGTTTACACAATTATTGAGACCATTGTTGGATATTTTAAAATTATGTTAATGCAGTAAAACTGCGAAAATAAAATCTAACTTTATTTTTATAAGCAACAATGATATGCATTAAATATCACCACAGGTTCATGTTGTTTTCATATTATTTGCACACGTGGTTTCGTATTCTTCATAACGTTTCTACAAAAAATATTTATGTGGGTCGTACTGAATATTATAAACTGATTTTGGCGATATGTTGATATACGAATTCACTAGCTTATTTAAACTGCTTTTTTGTTGTATAAAAGTTAAAACTCATATACACCACCACCAGAAACGAGTCAGCCAACCTAGTTGACGAGTAAGCCGATAAAAGTATGCTGCACATGGTTTGGTGCAGCTCTGTTCGCATATCTGCAGCCGGTAAAGTAAGTAGCTTCTAGATATCAGCTGACAGATCTAGCTTGCCTACGATTATCATTTTATCCTTTTTCTGATTTTATTCGAAATCAGTCAGTATGAAAATTACTTTTATAACATTAATTGTATAAATTATCCAGGATAACCTCAATCAAGAAAATCACTCGAAAAAAATTCTTAATATATAATTTCAAAATAAGTTGATACTAGAAATAAATCGTCTCTAAAACGAGTATTTAGGCTAGATTAATTCTCAACAATCACACCACAATGGTTTAGGCATTAATAACAAATGTACATCCAAAACATGTAGTCCTGGTTTCATCATATTTTTTCAATTTTTTTTTTTGTAAATTGGCAGAAATTTTTTTCCCCATGTTGGTCCTGTGTAGAAAAGACTATTTGCCATTCTGCTATACAGCTCATAAGAGGCAAGCTCTGCAGCTCGATAGAGGTTAAATGAGTCATTACCAACAACACGACTGGTGGTAGCATGCACTGCAACTAATCCGGGATCCGCCACCTTACTTATTCCTGCTGCACATAATGATAGTATATGCATATAAACATCAACTGTTGCTTATCGTTCACTGTTAAGTCTTAATTATAGCTTATTTAAATTAAAGTAAAAATTTCAATGTATTGATATTAATGTAATAATCCAGTGTTAAGTTCAAGAGGCAAATTTCAAATTTCGAGCTTTTAATTTACTAACAGCCAATCGATATAATATTGGACTCAACTCCATGCTGAATTCAAAATTAAATCGAAGACATTCAATCCAAGTTTGGTTGAAGCTGTCGTTCCAAAGTTCTCGCTATTCTACTTCAGGAGCTCTGTAACTTTGGTCCATCTATCGTATTTCCAAGTAAATATACGTATGGGGTCCACTTAATCTCCATATTTCATTAATTGTTTTAAAATGTGAAGATTCTTTGTCTCTACTAAAATAAAAAGATACCCATCTTTAAACTAATACCGTTCCGTAAAGGACGAAATGATCACAAAACTTTAAAATTGAACTGTAAGAGTACTTATTAAACATAACAATATTCTAAAGTGTTAGTCAAATTTATACACATTACACTTATAACTGTATACAAAGAAACAAATTGTTTATCTTAAACAACATATCTGTAAATTTACTTAGTTTCCTTGAAATCATATTGTATGCTCCTTTAACTGCTGTATTGTTATTTTAGAGTTAAACTATTTACTTTTTTAAACAATGCATTACAATAATCGAACAAAGCTGTTAAATGAAAAAAAATATAATAGATTTAAGATAATCCGGATAGCACTTATGCCCGTGTCAAACTTGATGGGCCCGGATAATCCGGTTCTAGCAAGCTCAAATACAAAAATATCCGTATTCAACTTCAATTCAACAAAATTTTGTTTTGATTTACGGAAACTGTACTTACCGCGACATGGAAAGCTTTGATGGGTGAATTTTGAATAGAGTTTACAATAACATTTAATAATATTAGTATGAGTTTTTGCTATATTTCGTAATAATTCTATATTTTGCCAAAAATGTCATTCAAACTTAGGACATGTCCAGAAAGGGCGTTTTTAACGCGTAGTTGAGATACTTGAGCTACATAGGACCCGTCTAGATGGTGCGTCGCATTTTTTTTTTCGGCTGGCAACTTTCGCCTGTCAACAGCCTTTAAAGTACAGCTGTTCATAATTAATTTAAATTTGTGGTATTTTATAGTTCGATTGTGGTTACGTTGTATTTAAAATAAGTTAATAATATTGTAAATGCATTTTGTGAAAAAACATTACGAAATAGTGACAATAAATAAAGTTTTATGTGACTGCAGTACTTCGCACCGGCCGCACACTAATTGAACAATGGAAATTTGAATTCGAGCAACAGAAACCCGGGGAGTATTTTTATTTAAAAACTTTTATTAAATATTCGAACACTAAAATTAATTTTATTTCCTGATAAAACTACACGATACAGTTACTACTTAACATAAATAGGTAATCTGTGTATTTTTACATTTTCAAATAGGTACAGCTGGTAGTGCAATTGTCTCCCTCCCTCTTGTCTTGTTGTTAGTTGTTACTATTCAATTATAGCTAAGCTTGCTGTGGATGATTATCGCCACTTGTTTGACAAATTTTACTTATTAAAGTAGTGCAAATATTTATTTTTAAATAAATTCATGTACAATTATAAGTTATATGCATTAATCATTATGACATGGAACAGATAGATAGTTTTTATGCATATGCACACATTGAATAGGGAAACAATACACAATAATACAATATCCACTGTTCATTTTCACTTCATTCTAAATAATCTGTCACTTTCTTTCCATTACAAACCAACCTTAGTAATTTAATTTTTCCATATTTCAGTTACTGTTTTTTTTCTTTTTCTTGTCATTCGCAAAATGCAAAAGTGTTCCAAAAAGAAAAAACTTAGTATACAAAATTTAAGGATATATAAAAACAAATTATTGTCATTTAGAGGACAGTTTAATAGTCATTGCTTAGAATCTCAAAGTAAATTAGATAAATATGAGGCTGACACACAAATATTACAGAAGAAAATTATTAATTTAAAAAAAATCTTTAGATAACATTTCATCTATGTATCAGATAGCTGAAAAAGAAATTAAAGAACATATGTTGGCAATGGACTGTTTACGAGTACTTAATTTATGTAAATATGACGAGGACAGGTATAATTCCTTGTTAAGCAATCAGGTTACTGAATTTCCAAAATCCTCTTTAAGTTTGAATCAACCTGTGTTTTCAAATGAAGTTAGTGTGCAATTAAATTTATTGAACAAAGAGTGTGACAGTCTCTTAGTTAAAAATAAAAATAGTGATAGAAATATTATAATATATAGTGATGAACTGGGCAAGAACATTAGCCCCATTCTTTATGAGAAGTTGTTAACAAATTTATTAAATAATTGTATGCCTGGTGTATCATATGACTACATATTAAACAGTCTTCTCTCAAAAACATATGATCCAAATACTATTCTTATTAGTTGTATTGGCAGAAGGGGAAGAATAAATCCTTACATTATTAAAAACTTTTTGAAAGATTGTCTGCCCTAAATGTTAAAAAAAATATTTATTTGCTCTCCCCTATAATAAGGGCTTTTTGCAGGCTGAGAATGATATCAGATATAAATGTAATTTTAAACTGCAACCTATGTGTTCTTACAGTAAAAATATCCAGTTTTTTGACTCCAACTTTTTTATTAAAATTAAGTATTCACAGACCGAAGATAACTATTATCTTGGAAAGTATTATAAGAGACAAATAGCAAATATGCTATATTATTTTATTTTTAACTCAATCAATTTGTTGCTAACTTAATTGCTTCTATTAAGCAGTCTAGTAGTATTTTAATTCAAACTTTGGATGTTATCCCCAATAATTTAAGTTAAGTGTGCAGACAATAGAGTCAACCTCTTGCAATATTCCAAATAATCACAGTTGCCAATTCGAAAATATACCAAATTACATTACAAATTACTCTAAAAGTTGTACTGAAATAAGTAAATCTTCTCAACTGAACTTAGTACACCAAAACATACGAGGTTTTTTGGGTAAGGAATTAGAGTTGGAGTTACATATAAACTACAAAAATATTGATGTGTTATGTCTTACTGAACACTGGTTAAAAGATTATCAATACAGGTTCAGCTTCACGAATCACCAGATAGGTAGCTCTTTCAATAGAAAAAATATCACCCATGGTGGTTCTCTTATAATTATTAAGAATAAGATTAAATTTAGGGAATTTTTCTGTTGAACGAGTTATTGAGATTGCTTGTATTGAGTTTGGGCAGCTGGTTGGAATAAGTGTATACATGCCCCCGTGTGGTTCATAAGAAGATTTTGAAAAAACAATGGAAGAGGTATTACTTAAGGTTTCAAATTCAAAAAAGAATATTATTATTTGTGGAGACCTTAATATTAATATATTGGAAAAATGTTCCCTGTCTTGTAGATTTCTCAATATGTTTAAATCAAATAATTTACTTAATTTATTCTTGGAACCCACTAGATTAACGGCCACTAGTGCGACTTGCTTAGATAACATTTTTACAAATATATCACCAGTTAGCTGTTCAGTTATAAATGAATTAGACTCTTATCACTGTAGTCAATTAGCTATTTTTCCTACGAAAATTGAGAAGTCTCAAAAGAAATAAATTGCTTTTAATCCAATAGATTCTAGTCGATAAGAACACTTTCGGGATAATGTATTAGAAAAATTGCCAAATCTACCTCAAAACAATGATCAAAATAAATTATTTAATTCGTTATTTAAATTAATTGACACCGAGCATAATGAAGTATTCATCCATAGGAAAAAAATGTATATAAAAATGGACGTGTTTCAGTAAGTGGGCTACAACCGGTATATTAATAAGTAGAAAACGGTTATTTGATTTATATTATGAAAAATCATATAACCATAGCATTGAATTTAAAAACTGTGTTTGAATTGAAATTAAAAAAGTATATTCAAAATTGTTTAAAAGAGTATGTTCCACTGCTAACTTTATGTATTTGAAAAACATTATTAAAAGATCCGAAAATCTGTGGTGTAACGCTCGCTGACCGCATTCGTAACAGTGAGATCCGAGAAAGAGAGGGATTGAAAGAAAGAATGACAAAGCAGATATACAATGCGAATGTAGATGGATGTAGGTACCCGGGGAGACTAAGGCTGACATTTCACGATCAGATCAATCGGATATTATCCGAGGGTGGTATCAAGAGTCTCCGGAACCGGCGTATTTGTATGAAAAGGGTTATGAAAGTGAAAGAAGCAAGACAGGTTTGTCAGGATCGTGAGTTCTGGCACTCGATACTCTCTGTCTACCCCGTAAGGGACTTAGCGTGAAGATATGTATGTATGTATGTATGTATGTATGTATGTATGTATGTATGTATGTATATATGTATGTATGTATGTATGTAAAAGATCCGAAAACAAAATCAAGGCCACATGGAATATTATAAATACGGAAACCGGTAAATGTCAAATTATTAATAATGAATTTAAATTAAATATAGATGGATGTAGTGTTAATGAGGATGTGAAAATAGCCAAAGAGTTTGAAAAATTCTTTACACAAATTCCAATTGAAACAACTAAATTTCTTTGCTCATTTTCTATTATTGGTTCAGGTTTTTGACTTGACTGCATGAGGTCCCGGGTTCGAATCCCGGGTCGGCCAACACAAAGAAAATTGGATTTTTCCGATTTTCTAATAAAAAAATGTTGGTCGGGATAGGAAATGTGCCCGGTTGGCGATAGGCTTGCCACCTATCACATTGTGGGACTTAGTGTCTTCGGTTAGTCGTGGGTGCCTTGGTTGTACCTCTGCCTACCTCTTCGGGGATATGGGCGTAAAGATACTTTTTTTTTATCTTCTATTTTTTCCGAATCAATATTGAAACAATCTGTAACTGAATGTATCAAAGCTTTCGAATTTACCAATGCCGATACGAAAGACGTAATTAAAGCTTTTAAGTCACTACAAATTAAGAAAACGTCAGACTTGTGGGAACATTCTGTTTAAACGATTGCGTCAATAATTTATGGTACTGCACCACATTTCGCCATTATATTTAACTGCTGCATATCGAATGGTGTATTTCCTGATCTAATGAAACAAAGCAAGGTAGTGCCTTTATTTAAATCGGGTGACACTTCTGACCCAACAAATTTTCGACCTATTTCAGTTTCGCCTACACTTAGTAAAATATTTGAAAAAATATTACTTTATCAGATGTTAAATCACTTCATTGTTAACAAATTGTTATATAATAAACAGTTTGGATTTACCAAAGGTTGCTCAACCGTTGATGCAGGGGTGAAATTATTAAAAAACGTATTTGAAGCCTGGGAGAACTCGCATGATGCATTAGGTGTATTCTGTGATCTCTCTAAGGCTTTCGACTGTGTTCATCATGACACTTTGATCAGAAAATTATGCTATTACGGAATTAAGAACAAAGCTCTTGATGTCATGATCTCATACTTGAACAATAGAGTTCAGAGGGTTAAAATAAATGGTTAAACTTCTTCGGGTTCTACGGTTACGAATGGCGTACCACAGGGCTCTATTCTTGGTCCATTTCTGTTTCTTGTATATTGAAATGACTTACCTTATTACATAAGGGATACCGACGATATTTTTTCGTCAGCGGATGACACTTCACTTATATTTGAAGTGAAAAGGCAATTAGGTAAGTATGACGAAGTGAACAATGCGATATCCAAAGTTGTACATTGGTTCACAGTTAACAATATTCTTTTAAATGATAATAAGACGAAATGTATTAGATTTTCAATGCCCAATGTTAGGCTAGTAAATTCTAATGTGTAACTAAATGGATCTAAACTGGATCTGGTTGAATCCACTGTCTTTTTAAGCATCACAATTGATAATAAATTACAATGGGGCCCTCATATTGAGAAACTGGTAAAAAGGCTTAGTTCAGCAGCATTTGCAGTAAAAAATATTAGAACATTAACAGATGTTGAAACGGCCCTAATAGTATATTTTAGCTATTTTCATAGTTTAATGTCTTCTTTGAGGAAATTCTGCACATGTAAATACCATATTTGTATTACAGAAAAGAGCTATTAGAGCTATTTATAATCTTAAAGTAAGGGATTCCCTCCGAAAAAAAATTAAAGAAATAAATATTTTAACCTTCATTTCTCAATACATTTATGAGAATTTAAAGTATGTTAAAAAAATCTATGTATGTTTACAAAAAAATGTTATCTTCACGACATTAATACGAGGAATAAAAATAATCTAGCCGTATACAAAACTCGTCTCCATAAAATTAGTAAATCATTTTTGGGTCAATGTACATGTTTCTACAATAAGCTGCCCATTGGTATTAGAGATCTGGCTTTAAATAAGTTTAAAAAATGTATGAAAGCAAAATTATGTCAAAAAGGCTATTATATGGTCTCAGAGTATGTGGAAGATGAACATGCTTGGAGATAGAGGTTTTAATCTCCCACTACAATTTGTATTGTGATTTGTTGTACCATTTATTTAAGTTAAAGTAAGATTGTAATTTATATTTTTAATCTAGTCTATATTGTAATTATTATTATTGAAAAAAGACAAGCCCGCTGAGTTTCTTTCACCGGATCTTCTCAGTGTGTGGCCGCAATTCCGATCCGGTGGTAGTTTAAAAAAAATGTCGACGCGCACAAATACCACTTGTATGGTTCAAGTGAATAAAGATTTTTCTGATTCTGATTCTGATTCGCTCTTATAACGCTAGCAATGAGCGAGACAAACGATTTGCTCATACCACGTGTGACGTGAGAGACACGCGGATGCCATTGCTGCGTTCACAATAACGCACATCTCCGTAGCGTGGACGTATTTAGTTAAAAAACGGAGCGTAATAACTTTAGTACGGAATTTTTTATCAGTGAATTAAAAAAATACCTTCTCTTTTAGGGTAGAATAATTATTAATTTATATGTGCAATTGGTGCTTGTAATACACCTACATAATGTTCAAATTGCACCAAAAGGAATACGGGAATCTGTAAAATTTGATACAAGTTAAATTGACGTCTTTCTCTTTGTTTAAGGCGTTTACCTAATGTATACAACCACAACCCAATCACTGTATTCGAGTCACAGAGCTCTTGTGGACAGGACTTAAACATTTTAGGTTAAATTTTTGTGAGTTCACTGAAATGAAAAGTGCACACGGAAATGATAAATATGGCCACCAAAATAACAACTGTACCACAGAAATAATAAAACAGATAATGATTTTAAAGAGACATTTTATTGAATCAGGCGTTACTTTGCGAAACTTCATTAAAACAGATGTAAAATAAGTCTTTATTTTGCTAATTTCGCGTAAGAAGTGTAACTGTTGTTGCAAATAATCCTGAAAATGACATACGAATAAAGGAAGAACACTGGAAATAATATAAACTGGCACGTCCTTCGCATGTGACAACCCTACTTAAAGTTCCCACCTCCCACCTCTCGTGTGTCGTCGTTTGTATGGTAGGTATAGTCGATTACCCGAGGATGCCTCCGAGGTGCCGAGGCAAAACGCACGTCGAGTGGGATTTGGTGTTTTCTGTGGTGAGTTTTTTGACAAAGTTGGCGAAGGATGTGACAAGTGGTTTTGTTTCCCGAGTTTGGTCTCTATTCGTGATCTGGTCGCGAAGGTGGGAACTTTAGGTAGGGTTGTCACTTGCGAAGGAGGTGACAATTTATATTGTTTCCCAAGTTCTTCCATTGTTCGTATTCTGGTCGCAGAGGGACGTTAGTTAGATTTGTCACATTCTGTGTCATTTGGAGGATTATTTGCCACAAGTTACACTGCTTACGCGAAATCAGCAAACTAAAGGCTTATATTACATCTGATTTAAAAGAGATTGTCAATTTTACAGAAGTTACCTCTTCTTATCATTAAATAGAACTAAAATCATAAGCAAAATGTCAATGCTACTCAAACAAAACAGTAACTGCTGCCACTATGTAGTGAGTAAAACCACGATTTGATATGGACTGCATTAGGTATTTTCAACGAAATTCACATACAAAAATATCATACCAACATTTTCACATTAGAATATCGATAATTTAGACCAGAATTTATACGAAATTAAATGATTTCCGTCTCCATATTATTGAAATGGTAAACTCACTTAATTTTTTTTAATCCATACTGACGTTGGGACCCGTGTCTTTACACTATGATCTTGGGGCGGATTTATTTGAAAAGAGGAAAGGCAACTGATACTAAAAAAAAGAGAAAAAGAAAAAATGTATTTATTTGCGGAATATGAGCGTTACAAAGATGTTACAAAATTATTTATGCGTTCCAACATATTCTACCAACTTGTGGTGTTTTATTTTAATAGGTTTAATTAAATTACTAATTTTAATTATTTACTTACTATTGACACACTGTTTTTTTTGTATTGATTACATGATTATTTATTAATACAAACAATTTTTAGAATATAAATTAACTAACCCCTATCTATCGTAAGCCAACGTACAACAATAACGTCAAGATAATGGTACTATTATACTAAAACTTCTGCCGTCTAAAATGATAACGATTTTCTGTACAAACTGTCAACTGCATGTCAAACGTATAAAAAAGAAGATGAACAAACTTAATAGTTTTTGTAATACATTATAATTCAATGATGCTAAAATCGATTTAAATCCAAATACTGAATACATGACTGCTGAGGAAGAAATATTATGAGTGGAATTGAGTCCAGTACAGCAGGGCCAACGTTACAATAATACGCTTTTTTTAATTTTGTTGGTGTAATAAGAGCCATTGTTCAATGACTATTTTTAAAGTGAAAACTTCTTTTTTTAGAATGGGTAAAAACTTCACAACTCGCGTCGAGACACGATTCGTAACACAAAAATTCGTGAGACGGTTCTTTAAATGCAACATTTTATCGCCAGCGCTTTAACGCTACGACTTAAAGCTTAAAACTTTGTATGTATTATTAGACGTCTTTATTTCATTTAGCGCTTTATTTGCTATCTTATCACAATAATCTTGAGTAGAATCAGAAAGCGCTTAAACCCTTACCTGTTTATTGTAATGTGTGATATTATAAGACACTTTATTTCATTCAGCGCTTGGATGGAATCAGACAGCGCTTAAAGGCGGAACTGTTAAACGTTCTGTGCGAGTATTAAATAATTGTACTGTAAAGTGTAAACTGTTTCCTGCTTTGAATGTTTTGCAGTTTGTGGTAGATAAAATAGATTATAGTTTAGTAAGACATCTTTTAATTTGTTTGCGACTTGTAGGTATATCATAGTTTCTCAGTTAATAGAAATTACAGTACCATATTGTGAAGAAGCTTAGCTGTTTTCGAAAAAGTTGTAAATTTAACAAAAGAAATAATAGTAGAAGGAAAATCGATATACACATATTTATTGTACTGAATTTAAATCAATTTATCAGTTTGAAAAATTAAATATTTTATCATATTTTATCTCATAGTGGCCGTCCTAGTCGGTAGCGTACTGATGTTTCATGGTTTAGTACAGTGTACTAATAGGTAGATATAAAATAAGCCTTTATTTTGCTAATCATGCGTAAGCAGTGTAACTGTTGCGGCAAATAATCCTCCAAATGACACAGAGTGTGACAAGCCTAACTGACGTTCCCACCGCTCACCTTCGCAACCAGATCACGAATAAAGGAAAAGCTCGGAAAACAATATAAATTGTCATGTTCTTTACATGTGACAACCCTACAGAGTGCAACCCATCTTTTTTTGTCAAAGTATTGAATTACTTTACTCAAAAAAACCTTAAATAAAGACATTACGCTACCGTTCTCAGGATCGTCATGTATTTTTATTGCTTAAGCAATTTGTCCTGATAATTGAATGGCATACTGCGAAAAATTTTTAGTAGACTTACTGCCTTTCTCATGGTTACTAACAAATTTAATATGGTTGTGGTAGATTTTCAACTTAAAACGATAACTCATTTTCACATTTTTTTTACTCGTATTCATAAATAAGTAAAACAATGACATTTAAATAGACGGCATAACAACAATAGGAATTCGTAAGTAGGTATAATAATTGTCAAGGGAATTTAGAAAGAATCAGGAGTGTCGGTCACAATAGTAAGGTAGCCAGTAAGCTTAGGCAAACCATCTTTAGGTACTGCGTATTTCTTACTATCCAAATAATTGTAAGCAATTTGCCTGCTAATGATATAAGAAAAAATTATAAGCATCAACATGGATCAATTCCGATCGCTTGTCTGTTGTTCTGTAAAAGTTCTACCGTGTTAACATTTTTCGACCCGAATAATCCGGCTCCAGCAAGCTTAAATACAAAAATATCCGGATTCAAGTTTCGTCAATTTAAAAGTTTATTTGATACACGAGTATTGTAACAACTAATTGATATCGAGTTTTAGTTACTGTTTCAGAAACGTGATACTTACTTAATAAGAGTTATTTATTCAAAAGGGTTATTCGCCGCGAAAGTAATTAGAAGAGGAAAGTACCGAACAATTTCGAGTAACTTGAAGATAACAGCGTTATTTAATAATATTATTTATTATTTAAGCGTTATTTAATGGGATAATTCCCATCAAAACATTTTTAAGTAACTGTTATAAATTATTTAGGTGTCATATAGAAAAAAATATTCTAAATCTACATTCTGTACAAGTCCTAACTTAATCAATTTTACACTTTAATCAAACTTCAAGTCTTGCGTTTCGCAACCTTGGGTGAAAAAATGTATTTACTTTTTAATTACACATATCATAAAATTTTATAACGATTAGTCTAATTCTTTTATGAATAAAAATGAACCACTTTTTTCTTGTTTATGGCATCTACCGAGGACCAATTTTGCTAATTCTTATTTTATTGTATTAGTTAATGTATGAACTTTTCATATAAAAATTAAATTAATAGCAAACAAGCTAGTATAGTAAAATAATACATTTGCTCGGTTTTCATCGATTTAAAACAATTAAAAAAACTTTCGTCTCTCGCTGACAAATGCTCTAACCATTTGAGCTACTGAGGATTCAAGTAGTTAGTGACTTCGTCAGCGAGAGACGAGAAACAACAGATCTGGGGGCACGGGAGTGCCCTCGCCAAGATGAGCCAAGCGAAGTGCAAGCGCAAGGGCACTACCTACCTTTTCTCGAAGCGGTTCGTCGTATTTTTGAACTTTCATAACTTGAGTTTGGATTATACCGGTTAAACAAAATTTTCGAGATATAATGTCAGTGGTAGACTTACTAAACCTCTAAAGTTTCAATTACCTAGCTCTTATACTTTAGATTTTATTGATATCTAAAATACACCGATTTCGTCACTCACTCACTCACTGACTGATGATCAACGAAATTCTTAAGGTACTTCCTGAAGTTCTAGAAAGCTGAAATTTAGTATGTAAGTTAGTATTAGTACCCAAACAACAAAAAAAATCCTTAAACTTGGAACTTTTACCCCCCAACCTCTTTAACTAGGGGGTGAAAGTTTATTTGAGACTTCCGCAAATTTTGATGCTAGGGATCTGAATGCAGCCGCGGAGGGGTAAATCTTTTGATAGCACCGTATAAAAAGTTCTGCAAAGTGTGTGTATAAAAAAAATCCTAAAATCCTCCTCCCCACCCAACTTTCCCTCCCTCACCCCTGTATCTCAGAAATAACAGCACGTTGAAGAATTTAGTTTGCGGTATCGTATTGAAAGGGCTAAATTAACAAAAATTTGAACTTTCCCCTCCCCCTCATTTTTACCACCCCTAAGCCTGTATCTCAAAATTTATAACAAGTAGAAGAATTCTGTTATTCTAGGGTTATGTTGAGGGGGCTACAACAAGTAGAAAATTTTGATGCTGAAGATCTGAATCTGAAATAAGAAGTCTGGTGGGTATTTGACCTGGAATTTGATAGATTAAACGGTCTGGGAGCTCGGGATTTTATTTAAACGATCGATGTAATGTAATTCGGTGCAAAGCACAAGACAGAGAGCTTAAAAGCCTTATTACAAAAGATTAGCTGCGAAACGCAAAAGTAAAATTGATAACAAAATTTTGGACGGCATTTGGCTCGAACAAGGCATATATTTGCAGGAACGCCATTCTGTCTTTTGTCGAAGCTCTGCGACATATTCTTTTTCTTATCTGGTTATTATTACTCCAACGAGACCAAAAATGTTGACGGAGTTGTTGAAGCCTCTAGATCCACTGGTAGTGAGTTAAGGATTTCTTAGAATGATCCTGGTATATAGGGTGTAAATAAAATTGTGTGTGTACTTACAAGGGCGATTCTACTGATGCAACTGAATAACTTTCTCCAAGGAACCCTTGGGCGAATCGCAAAAAAAATGGACATTGTATGTAGAATTAGCCGATTCCTTTAAGTTTCAGCTTTGCAACCATACTCCCCCCCCCCGAGTACAAAATCTTTGGAGTGTTTGCTATTCGTCATATGGGCTTTATTTGATTCGTCAAATCTATTCAAACTTTTAAACTCTTTCCGTGCAGCCGACTCGCCAGTTAAGTCCACGGTTTGCACGCCTACCACGCCTACGAGATTATAGCGGGAAAACTCTGCTACGCGCTACAAACTACGTGATACGAGCTATGGCTGTAGTATTTCCCCGTAACTTGAGTGTAAAATTAGGGCTTATTGATTTAGGGCTGGGCATGTAGAGTTAGAAACTTGGCTCTACACGAGATCTGATTATTTTTTGACAGTGAAAGCTACATGGTCTCGTCTTTGCAACATTTAACATGAAATGTTTTCGTGGGATTTGACTGTCTTTAAAATTTCTAAAAATATATCCCAAGTAAGGGATAAGTGCTAAATTTAAATGTGTCCCTAATGTTAGCCAAGTTTATTTTGCTAAGAACTAAGATTTTATAATTTTCAAATATTTTGTAGAAAGTTAAAGCCGATCTGTGTGTCAACATGCGATAGGGTTACGTACCTTCAGTGTTATAACTAATGTTGGGTCAATTTAATAGATAGCATTTGACGAATTCAAACAAAAATTGAATTTCTGGAAATACTTGTCAAAAGAAAACATAAAATTCATAATTGTGACATTAGTACAATAAATATTATGTATTTTAAAATGGATAGGTCAAGCAAATCGGCAATACTGAATTTGAACAATGAAATAATATTATTGAAATACACAGTGTCTTGTATATATTATTGAAATTTCGTTGCAGTGTCAATTAATATGAACTATTAAATACCTAACTTTACCACCGCCTATTGTTTTTTTAACAAATAAAATTTTTTAATGAACAGTGAATGTTCAATAAAAATGCTTGGGTTTTTGTGATAAATGAAGTGAAGCCTAAGTACAGCAGAATAAAGTCTATAACTATTGTTCTTAGCCATATTAAGTAGATACTTACAGTTATTAAATCAGAATAACATTCAGAAATACCAAGCTTACCTATTGGTTACACAATAAAAAAACGCTATCATAAGACCGTTCGTCACAGCGGTGCAACCGCGATTGTGCATACTAAACTCGAGACGCGTTTAAAGGTACTAGGGGTCGCCCATTGGTCAAAATTTGACCAAAATAAATTTTAATATCTTGTTGATAAGAACGCCATCTTCATTTCTCAAGACCAACTACTTTGTCTCCAAACTTTTTAGTGCACCATCTGTGATCTTTTATCGTTATCATCAATATATTCGTTTGTCTTTGTCAAATGCATGGTAGTGTGAGTAATGTTTTATTTATCGATTTAATGTACTTTATAAGCATTATTATTGAAAAATATTAACGTTCTGCACTTCTCCTACACACGAACTATAAGTGTCCCTTTTATACTCCTGCATCCGCGTAATTTTCGTAAAAAGGGGTCCAAAGTTTTGGCATCACGTATTAATATATAGATAGATAAAAGCGTTTTCACCCGTTTGTATGAAGATAGAATAATGTATATTACTTAACGCAACTTAGACGCGCACCTTCAACTCGTCGCAACTTTAACATAATACGGTTCTCGATGTACGTTTCGCCTCGATACCGAAACGTCCTCAGAAAAGTGACTGTAATTTCAAGCGGCAGCCAGCAAGTGACCAACTTTACTAAGTGACTTTTTACCACATTGCTGCGTTCGGGAGTTTCTGACAAAACTATATTCGTTTGGAACTGGAAACCCTTTGTGTAGGATGGGTTTCATAAATATATTCAAGTTTATTAAAAATTTGATCCCTAAATCAATTGAAAACAGACATATTTCAGTATAATTTACGATCAGATTTGCGGGTAATGTGGCGATACATAAATTCAACCTATTTTATTCAAATTGGCGGAAGCGGCCATTCGGTCCATTGTCGTGGATCGCGGTCCTGATTTAGGGTAATATACTTATATCTAGAGACCCAAATATTTTAGAAGCGGCAAGTTTAATAAAACTTAAAAGTTGTCTTCCATAAAGTGAACTTATTTGAAACCGGCGATGTGATTGAATAGAAATTTACTTTGACTAGCTTTTTTCGCAATATTTCCACTTTTATTTTATTTTTCGTATAAAAACATTATTTCTATTGTTTTTAAATACGCGAAAAATCTCTTCGGGTACTTTTAAGACATTGTAGCTGTAATTTTTCTATACAACAGTTAAGTTGAATTTTATAACCATTAGAAAACGTTTATAGCCAAATACTTTCAATAGTTCCAATGTCTGGAAGATATATCACTTCACTCTTCATGTTAGATATCTGCCAGACATATTATATTCTAAATTCCAGTGTTTCATACTTTCTACCTGAATAGGTCCTGCTCCTGCACGGTAAGAAATCTTAAGCTTTTTTGTCATAATGTATTACTGTGTTGCATTTTTCATACCCAAACTAGTGCTGGAATAGTGTAGACTGAAGAAAAAAGAAAAGACTGAAGAAATCTTCAAGTTTCGAGATCTCTGCAAGTTTTACATCAACTCCTATGCTAGAAAAATTAGGCTAGAAAGGTTTTTCTAATTTCAAATTCATATTCATTTCAGTTCCATTATTTCAAAAGTCTTCGTTTGATTGGCCTGCAGTATAGCGCACGCGGTGTCAGCAAAAAGCAATATCAGATATGCTCCGATACTGCAGGGTGGAAATTTTAATAGAAACTTTGTATTACCCTTCGTGGCACTTATTATAAATAGAAACAAATTTTATATTAAGTTGGTATATACTGATATTTTTCTCCATGTTACGATAGTGATATTTTACAATTACATAGATATTTACGCCACTTTCAAGATAATCCGCTAAATATAAATGTATCTTCAAAAAAAAAAGTATCTTCACGCCCATATCCCCGAAAAGGTAGGCAGAGGCACAAACAGGGCACCCACGACTAGCCGAACATACCAAGTCCGACAATGTGATAGGTGGCAAGCCTATCGCCAACCGGGCACATATCCTGTCCCGAGCAAAATTTTTTTTATTAGAAAATTGGAAAAACCCAATTTTCTTTTTGTTGCCCGACCCGGGATTCGAACCCGGGACGTCATGTAGTCAAGTTTGACAACTGAACCGCTAGACCACAGAGGCGATAATAATATAAATACTGGTAACTTTTATTATAAAAGGAAAATTAAGATGACTGAGATGATCAAACTTGTTGGTCCTGCCGTCCGGGACTCTTTCTGGGTTCTTTGTAACAAATGTTATGAAAGAAAGAAGAAAAGAAAGAAAAAATATTTATTTGCGGAATATGAGTGTTACAAAGATGTTACAAAAAAAAAAAACAAAATTATTTAAGCGTTCCTGCATATTCTACCAACTTGTGGTGTGCAAATATTTTAATATGTTTTTAATTATTTATTCACGATTAACTATTTACACACTGTTTTTTGTTTGTTTTGAAATTACATGATTATTTATTAATACACACGATTTTTAGAATGTAAATTAATTTATCCCTATTTACCGTAAACTACCACCGTTTAGACAGGAGAAGAAACGGCGAAACAAACTCCTGCGCACCCAACATTCTGCAATTAAATTAATCATATTAGAAATACTGTATTATTTATTCTTATCTGCAAGAAAATTTTTGACATTATAATAATTTTTATCTAAAAGTAAGTTAAATACCTTTTTTCGGAATCTGTTTAATGGAAGTGATTTAAGATTATCAGGAATTTGGTTGTATATACGAATGGATATGCAATACACGTTATTTTTGTAAATGTTGAGTTTTTGGTTAGGCACATGTAGTTTCTTACTATTTCGAAAATGAGACAAACCTAGGACATCAGCATTTGTATGAAACAAATAATTATGTTTTTTTACAAATACACATACAGCCAATATATATAAGCAAGGTAAAGGCATTGGCATTAACCTAAATATTGATTTAGGTGACTTAAAAAGTCACTTGCATGAATGTAATTGATTGACACTACATATAGCACGTATACACTTCTTCTGAACTCTAAAGAGTCTAGCTAATTCTACAAAATTCCCCCAAATAGGAATACCATACTGCAAAACTGAAGAAACATACCCATGATAAGCTAACAGAGATGCCTTTAATCCTGACACTTCTCTAATTCTTCTTAATACATATACAACACATCGATTTTATTGCAAAGTAAATCAATATGCGATTTCCAGTTACAATATTTATCGATTTTAGGAATTTAGTACAATCTACATTCTCAATACTATTATTATTTAAAATCACATCTAATTTTTTAGTATCTCAATAATGTGTTTGAAATTCAACTAATTTTGTCTTCGTAAGATTTATTTTTAGATTATTTTCATTTAACCATTCTGTCACTTTAGTCAAAGTTTTACTTGTTTCTTCATGTAAATCGTTTTTATTTTTGCTCTTGATGAGAAGTGTAGTATCATTAGCAAACAAAATTGAATCATTACTGATAGCGTCAGGCAAATTGTTTATGTAAATAATAAAAAGTAATGGCCCTAAAACACTACCTTGTGGTACACCGCAGTCATTAATAAGATAACTTGAAGTATAGGCTTTCTTGCGTTTTCCACTTACTTTTGAAATCGCAACACATTGCTTTCTATTCTCTATATAGCTTTTAAACCATTGTAATGAATTACCTCTAATACCATATCTCTCAAGTTTCGTTAACAAAATTTTATGTGATACAAAATCAAACGTTGTACTCATATCTACAAATACAGCAAGGGGAAACTTTTTACTATTTAGATATTCTGTTACTTTTTTAACTAAGTCGAAACATGCATAAACTGTAGACCTACCTTTTCTAAATCCGTATTGATTATTTCTTAATAAATTAAACTGAAGTAGATAACTGTATAATTTTTCATACATTATTTTTCAAAAATCTTAGAAATAACTAGAATTAAAGTTATTGGTCTATTAAGTTGGAAGACCGGTAGAGTACCCAAAGATTGGCGACGTGCGGTCATCGTGCTCTTGTATAAATGTACATGTTATGTACATTTATACATGGACTGTACAAGTTACAGGGCCATTAGTTTGATCAATTTAGCATCAAAAGTGTATGAAAGAATAGTTGAAAGGAGGATGCAAGGGATGTCCCATGGAACATTGTGGGAGGCTCAAGGTGGTTTCAGGTCTAGAAGAGGATATACGGATCAAGTGTTTTGGCTCCGCAACATTGTAGAGAAGCATCTGGCTGTTGGTAAGCAGGTTTTCTGCGGTTTTGTGGATCTCGAAAAAGCATTTGATAGGGTTGTACTTAAGGAACTTTGGGACATTTTACCAGATTATAGGATAGTCGGGTCCCTGCTGCCCAATATGTCTCCGACGACAGAAATAAAAAAAAAGATGAAAATCCTTTACTCCTATGTATTCCTCCTGTGAATCCTTTGTAACCTTTAAGGGAATCCCCCTCATTTTGTAACAAAACAAAACTTTTGATAATTTGCCGTTGCAAATGTTTGTATTAAGGTAACAAATGCCGTATTTAAGTGAATATATCGTCGCTTGAACAAAGAGAGCGGCACGAGACTAAGCACGGCGTTCTCATACGTTGTCGCTAATGCCTTCGTTTCATGTCAATTATTCAGTATATCCCTAATTATTATGGAATACGAGATACGAGTGAACGACGGGTCGTTTTGGCACTAATAACGTGATCCTTTAATCCAATCTACATCATAGAGTTTTGTAATAACTTGAACAAAACACACCAAGACACTTACGGGGTAGGCAGAGACTCTCAAGTGGCAATCACGTCCATCACTCTTTTCATAAAAACAGGGTTTGGAGACTCTTGACACCACCCTCGATAAAAACCCAAGCGTTTTAATAGTGGAATATCAATGCTAATCTCCCCGGGTACCCACATCCGTCCACATTTGCATAATACATTATTATAATATGTGTCATGTTATTTTTCCTCACTTACTGTTACCACATCATGAATCAGCGAAAAATGCCCTTTCTCATTTTCACACATTTTTTTTGTTTTAATCTCACTATTCCTTGGCGGTTTTCATTATTCCGGATACGTTCAGTGAGCATTCTACCACATATTTTCTATAGCGCTCTTATTTCTCGTTTATAGTACTTTGAAAGAAAGAAAAAAAGAAAAAAATATTTGCGGTATAAGAGTATTACAAAGATGTTACAAAATTATTTAGGCGTTCCAACATATTCTACCAACTTGTGGTGTGTAAATATTTTAATAGGTTTTAATCAATTTGGAAATGCTAATTATTTATTTACTGTTTACACACTGTTCTTGTATTGGTTACATGATTATTTATTAATGCAAATAGTTTTAGAATGTTAATTGATTTATCCCTATCTATTGTAAACTACCTCTATGCTTTATGCTACTTTCGTGTTTTTTTTGTTCTGGCATACCTAACTCTCGCTTCCATACATCAACGTTAGAATAAGCACAGAGTTATGCTAACCCAACACCCAAGAAGAAGGGCTCTCTGAATATCAACATCGTGAATTAGGCCTCTAGTCAAGTCACTATTCAAGCTAAAATAATCAATTTTTCAATACACCAAAACACACGTAGCAGAGGTTTATTTGTCCAAACACAATTTAAATAAGCGTGTTAATAATATTAGGGGGTCATTGGCCAGAAGCGTGCACGTCGCGATCCCTGCCAGTCCATTGGACTGCAATTCTGGCCCGAAAAAGTACCGCAGAGCGGGTTAGGGCGTTTCCGAGAGGCGACGCGTACCGATCCGCCCTCGTCGGTACGAAAAGAGGCAGATGCGGCGATGGGGGCCGCCACCCATCACGCCAGGCCCGTACAGGCGAATCGAGGAGTGGAGAGTGTCAAATAGGCACGTGGAATGTGAGAGGGGGAATGGAAGCGAAGATGAATAAATTGATTGATGTAATGGATGAGAGATGCCTGGATTTACTGTGTGTAACGGAGACTGGCGACGTGCGGTCATCGTTCCCTTGTATAAAGGCAAGGATTAACGCATGGACTGTACAAGTTACAGGGCCATTAGCTTGATCAGTTTAGCATCAAAAGTATATGAAAGAATAGTTGAAACGAGGATGCAAGGGATGTCCGATGGAACATTGTGGGAGGCTCAAGGTGGTTTCAGGTCTGGAAGAGGACATACGGATCAAGTATTTTGGCTCCGCAACATTGTAGAGAAGCATCTGGCTGTTGGTAAGAAGGTTTTCTGCGGCTTTGTGGATCTCGAAAAAGCATTTGATAGGGTTGTACTTAAGGAACTTTGGGACATTTTACCAGATTATAGGATAGTCGGGTCCCTGCTGCGTGCGGTGCAGTCAATGTATTTAGACTGTAAAACATGCGTGCGGGTGGTTCGCAACATATCGCTTTGGTTTGATGTTACTATTGGCATCAAGCAGGGTTGTGTGTTGTCAGCACGCTTGTTTATCTTATATTTGGACAAATGTCTTCAAAGGTTAAGATCATTGAATGTGGGAATGCATATGGGTGACCAAGTGGTGAACTGCCTGCTTTATGCAGATGATGCTGTACTTTTGGGCTCTACACCATCTGAGCTGCAAACACTGGTCACAGTTTGGAAGGAGATTGCAAAGAAAGGGGCATACATTTGAATGCGATGAAAACCAAAATAATCGTGTTTGAAAGAGACGTAGCCAGAACGGATGTAAAAGATTTGGTTGATGATGTAGTGCTGGAACAAGTGAATGAAATTGTATATCTTGGCTGTGCTTCAGCAGGGATGGAAGGTACACCGCGGATGTAGAGAGGAGAGTGAGTGCAGGGAATAGTGTGAATGGAGCGTTGGGTAAGTTATTCCAAAGCGAGATTTTGAGTCAAAAAGCTAGACTCGCTTTGCATAATTCTGTGCTTATTTCAACGTTGTTATATGGAAGCGAGAGTTGGGTATGTCAGAAAGAGCATGAAAGTAGGATAAATGCGGTCGAAATGAGAGCACTACGGAAAATCTGTGGTGTAACGCTCGCTGACCGCATTCGTAACAGTGAGATCCGAGAAAGAGTGGGATTCAAAGAAAGTGTTGGTGTTAAAATGCGAAAGGGCATGCTCCGCTGGTTCGGTCATGTGGAAAGAATGACAGATGAAAGATTGACAAAGCAGATATACAATGCGAATGTGGAATGGATGTAGATACCCGGGGAGATCAAGGCTGACATTTCACGATCAGATCAATCGGATATTATCCGAGGGTGGTGTCAAGAGTCTCCGAAACCGACGTGTTTGTATGAAAAGGGTTATTAATGTGAAGGAAGCAAGACAGGTTTGTCAGGATCGTGAGGTCTGGCACTCGATACTCTCTGCCTACCCCGTAAGGGCCTTGGCGTGAAGATATGTATGTATTTATGTGTGTTAATAACACATAATAATAATAATAATTATTATTATTTATTGTAATAATTAATTATTATTAATTATTTGTTGTGTAGATTATGTGAGATACATAAAGCGATACATCCCTGCTTAAGGTCAATTTAAACGACAAATCACGGTAAAATGTTGCGTTCCACAATACAATCATGCTTTACAGTCTTAAAACACAGACTGCACAGCATGTAGTAGGGACTCGTCTTTCTGACAATTCGGGAATATGTTCCAAGGTTCCTTACGTACAATCCTATCAAACGATTTGAATATATCCACAAGATCAATTAAGGCCCTCCTAACCACAGCCAGATGCTTGATTCCTTACGATGTTGCGAAATAATGTTAATATATCTGTTTCATACACCCTCTACCAGACCTGAAACCGCCTTGAGCCTTCCACATTATTCCTTCAAACGTCCCTAATGGAAATGGTATGGCCGGAAGCGGGATATGGTCTTTCTTATTTATATCGCCATAACGTCAGTGCTTTTCAATGTCATGTTCCGATGTATAGGGTGTATCTGGTAATCTTATTCAAGAGCCTTACCAGATAGTCTGAAAATGGCAATGGACCATAACCACATATGGCGTCTATAAAGTATCTTCATGCCAATATCCCCGTAGGCAGTGGTACAACCAGGGCACTAACGGCTAGCCGAAGAAACTGAGTTTAACAATGTGATAGTTGGCAAAGCCTTTCGCCAACCGGGCACATATCCAATCCCGGGAAACGTTATTTTTATTAGAAATTTAAAATATACCGTTTCAAATTTTTCTTCAAGAATTCAAATCCGATGCTGGACCCCTTGACAATAGGCAAAGAGGCGTCTATCAGCGAAGTGTATTCATAATAATCAAAAAAACAAACAGAAAAATTGACAAATAGACAAGATTATCAATAAATATCGTAATCGTAATAAATATCATATATCAAAATAACAATTGTTATATTTATTATATAGCCCTGATGATGCTTGCTTAGCGAACCGGTTGGCTAAATCATAAAAATAAAAAAATAAAAATAAATTGTGGAAAGTACAAATGTTTGTAAACAAATTGTATTAAGAATGAAATTCCTCCAAGCACCGACGATAAGAAGTATAGAAAATATCGTTTCGTGTCTGATGACGTCCCAATCTTCATACTCTCTTCAAAATTCAATTAATAATTAAATCACGAAGATTTAATTAATAATTAAATTGTTGATAGACTCAGAAGCAACTGTATACAAGTAGCACTATTTAAATTATGCGCTTCGTCTATATACCTACGTCAAGCTTCGGAAATTTGAATTCATTTTAAAGATATCTCTATACAGTTGTTATTACACATAAGGTATCACTTAAGGTATCATGCCCATCATCTCGATGCATGGCGATCTACAACTGTGCGATTCCGAAGACATTTTTACTCCGTATAACACCTTTGTGGAATCAGTTACCGAGGGCGGTATTCCCAAACGATTATGACTTAGGAACCTTCAAGAAAAGAGCGTTCTCATTCCTTATAGGTCGGCAACGCATCTGTGATACTGGTGTGGCGGATGTCCGTGGGCGGAAGTGATCACTTTCCGTCAGGTCACCCGCTTGCTCGTTTGCCTTCTCTTCTATAAAAAATAATAATTAAACATTTTGCTTAAATTTAGATGGGGCCACTTTAAAAATAAAAGCATAAAGAGTAAAAAGTGTAAAGCTGTAGCGCATAATTTAAATATTAGTTCTGTATGTACCTACATACTGTTGTTGATCTAATTTTGTAACTGTAAAAACTAAACTTTCGTAAGTTTCACAAGTAAAATAATTTTTATTTCAATATTAGTATCAAATGATTTTCATGAAATAACTAATTTATCATAAAACACAAGGGTAAAGCCGCGGGCAACAGCTGGGATTTCATACATATTATTAAATATTTGAATTCAAACAAAGTATAGCAGAAAAAGAATAAAACCTGTAGTCATATACCATGTCACGAGGCATTTCAACACATGCGTTATAATAATAATGAATGTCGTATTTCTATCTAAATACTAGCCGATCCGGCCAACTTCATATTGCTTCACATTTACAGCTACTAGCAGTTTGCATGGACAAAACTTATTGTTTTTCCCGTATTATTTCCAAGATTTCGTCTTTATAAGAACCTTCTACAAATAATAAATAATACAACATATAAAGAGTGAGTAAAATCGTTATAGGTATCCGTTTAAGCAAATTGTATTTCTGTTTAAGATATGCTAGTCAGCTAAACCGATTTGGTTAAAACTAAGTAAATAGCCTTGAATGGGTTGCTAAATGTTTTGGACTTCTTAGTAATTGCGTGCATATTCTTTATAATTATTGTTTCGACGAACGGTTCCTGCAGTCACCAAATATTGTTAGTACTAGTTAGTATTTCATATTAACAGCTACAGTTTGACAACACAATTAGAGCCAAAAAGGTGTATCTTCAATTAAATTAAAAGCGATACGAAGTTTTCCGGGTTAGTTAGCATGTTAATAAAAAGTGAAAATATTGCCCAAGCATTTATTTGTTTAAATGAATTCCAATATAATTGGAGTGTCACACATTATACACAACAAAAGAATGATGTCGCTGATTTGTAACTCGTCTTGAACTCTACTTTGTCTAAGTGCCTCCATTTCAAGATAAAGTGCCATTAAAATATTTTTTACATCCGTCTTCGCGGAACGAGTACTCCTTACTCCTCTTTTCCACTCTTCCTTATATAGTATTAGAAGACAAAAATCGAATAGGTTTCCTGGTGACAAAAAAAACACAACTGTTTGTATGGATTGTTTGAAATATTAAGTTTACCAGCTATGACCACAGCTATAACAACCTAATATGATAATAACAATCACTGACTCTTAGGTGGCATACAGTGGTGGCATTCCGACTTTGTCGTGAAACTCTGCTAGCCGCTTATGATCACATTGGTATTGTGTCTAATAGTTAGTTGTGTTTTGATTTTGTATATAATACTCCAAGCAATATATTTTCCATAAACTTATTGTACTTTCTTTATTTGACATGGAAACGTGCCAATAGCTAGCAGGGGTAGGATTCGATTTGGAAGATAAGGTAGCCAATAAACTTGACTTACGTAAAACGCCTACGACCCTCAGTTTCGCAACGAACCATTACTATCTTAATTATTATAAATCTTAATACCTTAATCACTATATCTAGGCGATGTTCTCCTACTACCAAAAAAATGTGGTTCCTTGATTGTTGAATTTACAAATTATTTCAAAATCTCCTTTTTCTAAAAAAAAAATAAATATTTGTGTTAAAAATCGCCAGACACCACATCGCATCTAACACTGACACAACAGTTCTGTTGTCAGTAATAAGATTGCTCTTGTACCACAAGAGAGAGAATCCTGAAATAAGGTCGATTAATAATAACAACCAGAGCTCTTGCTAACATTACTTTTATTTATAGGGTTGCTACTACGAATAACGAAAGCATATTTTTGAAGTGAAAACTTCTTTAGCGGCGTCGCGCACTTTTTTTTAAACTCGCCTCAGATTCGTAAGACTAAAATTTGTAAGACGGACAGCTATAATGTAACATTCCATCGCCAGCGCTTTAATGTTACGACAAGCGTAAGCCTTTGTATGTATTATTAGACGTCTTTATTTCATTCAGCGCTTTATTTTCTATTTTGAATAGAATCAGAAAGCGCTTAAATCCTTAACTGTTTGATGTTCTGTGTAATATTATTAGACACTTTATTTCATTTAGCATTCGATTTGCTATTTTACATCAATACACTATTGATCGCCTGATATTGATATTAATCGCCTCTGTGGTCTAACGGTCCGGGTGTTGGACTTGACTGCATGAGGTCCCGGGTTCGAATCCCGGGTCGGCCAACAAAAAGAAAATTGAATTTTTCCAATTTTCTAATAAATAAATGTTGGTCGGGATTGGAAATGTGCCCGGTTGGCGATAGGCATGCCACCTATCACATTGTGGGACTTCGTGTCTTCGGCTAGTCGTGGGTGCCTTGGTTGTACCTATGCCTATCTCTTCACGGACATGGGCGTGAAGATACACTACTGAATGGAATCAGATAGCGTTTAAACGCTGAAATGTTAAACGTGCTGTGTGATATTTTTAAACACCTTATTTCATTCAATGCTTGATCTGCAGTATTAAATAATTGTTCTGTAAAATGTAAACTGTTTCTTGCTTTGAATGCTTTGCAGTTTGTGCTAGATTAAATAGATATTAGTTTAGTAAAACATATTTTAATTTGTTTGCGACTTGTAGATATATCATAATTTCTCAGTTAATAGAAATTACAGTACAACATTGTAAAGACGTTTAACTGTTTTCAAAAAAGTTGTAAGTTTAACAAAGGAAATAATAGCAAAAGGAAAATCGATAAACACATATATATTATATTGAATTTAATTATGTATAAATTTGAAAAATTAAATATTTCATCATATTTTATCTCATAAGTAATAACTGGCCGAGGTGAATTATGAAATTTCATGGTTTAAACACAGAGTAGTAGTAGTAACAGGTACTAATAGTACTAATAAGTTGTATTAGTCGAATTTACGGATTGTACGATTACAGTACGAACCCAAAAATTTCCGATTAAGCACTAGACTATTGTATTATACCACATAAATGATAGTATTTTCATAGTGATAATTAAAGCAATTCTTGCAAAATTAATCCCTAACCATTTCAAAATATCAAAAATTCACAAAGTTAATATTCAAGTTTTCACTTCTGCCGGCAAACGACTGTTTTATTTAAATTATGTTATTATTTCGTAACAATGAAACTATGCGCTAATTGTCAGTTCAGCTCAGTTCTACCTTAAAAACTGCAGTAAGTCTCATAGAAACCTTTCCCCTTTTTAAGGGGTTGGGGAAATGTCTAAAAAATTTGATTTATTATTTTCTCTTTTACCAATTTTCAGCAATTTACATTGAAAACTGACAATGTTGCTTACACACTCCCACTCCCAACCTTACTCCCAACCCACTGTTTTAGGCTGTTGGAAGCAGATAACTGTATTTTGCTTTAGCAACAATTCGTCCGTATACACACTTTTGGCTTTATCGAAAATTGAAAATTGCAGAATGCTCTACACAAACTAGCCCACCCTATAACAAGGCAGTTATGGGAATTAAAAGAAATAAAAAGTAACTTATGTCACTCTTCAAGTCCTTCAATTATCTTTAAATAAATGTCACAGTAATCACTTCTTCCGTTTTCGCGTAAAAAAAGAACAAACAAACACATTAACACACTTTTATATTTAGGGGATTATTGGTAACTTACTGTTTCGGCAAACTTCGTTACACCCGTTCAGTTTGTATGGGAAACATTAAAATGTTATTTTTCCTAATATCGTAGCAGACAAACGGAATAAAAACTATGTGTATCCTTAACGTAGATCTTAGCTACCACTCCATCAATATTCAGCCAAATTGGTTAAACCGTTCTTGAGTTATAAATAGTGTAGCTAATACAACTTTTTTATAGATTCCGATCCAAACATTTTTTGTTAATTCTTAATTTTTACTATCGTCTCACTCCTAATCATTTTTTTAGTATTTCAACTGTTACCTAAAATTCATCATGAAATTTTTATTGAAGGAATTTGTCTTCTTTTCTTTTTATTATTTCTTTCCTAGCATAAGTAGAAACACCTTAAAACATTTTATTAGAACGTTCCTTGTATATTTTAGACATCTCAAAATTTTTATAGGTACAGATTCTTTGTTTAAATCTATTCCTTCTTGCTAGCGTATCGCGATTATAGTAACCATTAACATCCTACTACTTAAAATAATATAAGGAATGATGTTGTAGAAGATAGGATTCCTAGTTCAAGTTCAAATCTTAACAGACTAGATTTATTTATCCACGCTATTTGTCAGCCCTGCCCAGTCATTCATTAGTTCATACACAATAATATAATAAAGTAGGTAATACTGCTGAATAGACAGTGAATTAGTAATGTTGTAGAAAACAGTAATTATTGCTTTGATTTCCACTATGCTAGTCAGAGCCTTTACCATGAGTTGGTAGGTATAGATTACGTTCCATAATTAACGTTTCGAAAACTGTAGCGCTTTTCTTTTAAAAAAATGTTTCTCTTAGTTACCGATAGAGGCGCTGATCTAAGTTTTCTTACAAATAATTTACGGAGACACTTGCGGGTGTAGTAAACTCGATGAATCTAAAACTCATGGTGAAAGACACAGCAATAACGTTGCTATGACAAGACTGTAAAGTTTCGCTTATCATCTTGACCTCAACCAATTATAATGATGATAATTATATAATGTCTAGATACATGAGTTTTTTCTTACCTAAGATCCGTCTAATATAAATAAAGCAGTGCTACAAAAGTGACATGGAATTATATAATTTGTAGCCATCACATAAAGTAAACCTTTATCTATAATTTTGATTAATTCTGTTAATCGGAATTCCTTTGTAATTAAAACTAGAACTATAGACGTTAAAAAATATAAAATTGACTATATTTTCATTTTCTCCCAAAAAAGCAAGAAATAAGGATGGTGTTTGTTTAAATATAGTCTCTGTTGTTTAGACGCCTGGAATCTAAAACTACAACTCTAGAGATTCAACAAAGAAATATTACATCAACATTTTGTAGTAATATCAAGTTAATAGCAATTTCCTCTGCAGTTTCATTCAGTGATCGTAGGTGTGAACATTCATATCACGATTTAAGTATGTGTATTTTTTTTGTATTTGTGGACTTTATTATAAATATGAATGTATACTATACTGGTAACTTGAATTTGAAAGTTCATCTGTCTATTACATATTAAGTGGAAGTTTTTATGGGAAATCAATTTTTCTTCTCTGATTTACAATAACATTAAAAAACAGTAAAATAGCACTTTATATTTCCCATACAAACTTTAAGCAGGCGGGTTTCACTCTGCACTTAAGTTGGATTCTGGTGGCATATCTCTTGAAGAGTCTTACGTCAAAACCAATAGTGAAACCATATTTGATAATTATTTAAACTCTGAACTATTACAGCCTTCAATCAACGTCTTACGTTTCAATATTCTTCTTTTTGTACGAAAGTGCATCTTTTGTACTATTCTGTGATATTACTAGCTGTAAACGAAGTTCACCGGGGGAGCTAAATTGCATGTTAAAGTTTTTTACATAGGATAAGTTTATGTACCAGCCACTGGTCACTATTATTTTAGAAGTCTTCACCCCCTTAGATTTCTTCGCAAGTTACATATTATGTATATACCTGATGGAATTTTTATTTATGTGTAACCTGTGTAAATAGCTCTTAACATTAATTTAATATAATGTATTTAGTATTCTTCTGCTTCAAGTAAGTTATTTTAGAATAAACAACATTTGAAGTCAAACAATATCTCAATAAGTTTCAGTAAGCTCAATTTTCCACTATGTGAATTGTCTATAAGAGCATAAAATAACTTTGATACTGCTTGATAATTGGCACTTATGGTTCTTAAAAGATCCAAAATATATTTTTCCAATGTAACTCTCTCTTTTCAAATCTTAATAAATAAAAGAGGCCAAGTGCGAGTCAAACTCGCCCGTGATAGGTTCCGTGCATTCATATAAAAAATATTTCAGTTAATATACAGTTTTTGAATGAATGAATACACTTTATGATGCACCCAAATTTACAAAATAGTACACACTCTTTCACTTAAAATCATATTTAGCTTAAATGCACAAAGACGGTCTTGTCGATTCAAAGCGATCTCTGCCAGACAACCTTAAGTTCCAGTTCTTGGTAAGTTGGAAAATGTAATAATTTATACTTCCTATGCGAAATACGTTATACATCAACATGTTTTATTTTTAGAATATGAAAATGTATATTTTCTTTTTCTGATAAGAAATAAACATTTCCCGGGATTGGATACGTGGCCGGTTGGCGATAGGTTTGCCACCTATCACATTGTAGGACTTAGTGTCTTCGACTAGTTGTGGGTGTCCTGGTTGTGCCTCTGCCTTCGGGGATATGGGCGTGAAGATACCTACTTTTCTTTTTTTTTAACTTTGAAGTACGCTCCTTCAGAAACGATACACTTACGCCAATGAACGATCTAATTCTCAAAACATATTTTTAACGCGGTTTTTTGAACTAAGTTTAGTTTTAGCCGCGATTTTTTTTATTTATTCTGCTAATTGAAAACTACGAGTGGTAATTTGAGATTAGGAAAAAGAAAGAAGTCGGCTGGAGCAGTATCAGGTGAATGTGGGTGTTACTCGATGGTGCTTTTACTTAACAAGTGCTGGCATCCCTGAGTGAAGTACATTTTACTGGCAACACTGAGCCAAATTGTGTACAGACTAATTAAAAATCAACTGGCCTCTTTTGCTTGAACCATCGACTACGAGGACGATAAAAAAGGGCTGACAGAATAATGGTGTTTAGAATATATAAAAGTAAATTGTAATATTAATAGAGTATTTAATGGTTATAAGGGTAACTGTTGATTATTATATTCATTTGCGTTATAAACGTTATTTAAATATCCTCCTAGTAAATATTGTTTAGATCAGAAGTAGCATATAATTAATTTCTCGTGTCCTATACAGTAAATTATGGGTAGGAAACAAAGAAAAACGTAAGGAAAGATAGCATTATAGGTACGCTGTCAGGCTCTCAATAAGCTCATAGGTTCGGATAAAATTTGGTAGTATCTTCACGCCCATATCCCCGAAGAGGTAGGCAGAGGTACAACAAGGCACCCACGACTAGCCGAAGACACTAAGTCCC
Organism: Calephelis virginiensis; assembly: GCA_002245475.1. NCBI lineage: Eukaryota > Metazoa > Arthropoda > Insecta > Lepidoptera > Riodinidae > Calephelis > Calephelis virginiensis. The sequence goes on from NJDC01001033.1 coordinate 35,716, forward strand.
ACAATGTGATAGGTGGCAAGCCTATCGCCAACCGGGCACATTTCCAATCCCGACCAACATTTTTTTTTTTTAAATTATAAAATTGGAAAAATCCAATTTCTTTTATATTGGCCGACCCGGGATTCGAACCCAGGACCTCATGCAGTCAAATCCAACACCCGGACCGCTAGATCACAGGGGCGACTCTAAAATTTGGTACGAGTCTTTATTGCTTAAAGATTACATGTGGACATCATGGTTATGGAAGGACTGGAAGGAAAGGCTAACCAATACATTTAGAGTAAAGCGAAACATGTTTGATTTACACAAAAAGACATTATTGATAGAAAATCGGTTGAGAATCAATCCTTACATGATTTTTTTGGAACAAAAATCAAAAACTGATAGGTTATGTTTAAATTTCACTGAAAATGATTTAATTTCTATAGTATTAGGAAATATTGGTGATAGTAATATTACAGCATCCGTTGAAGCTGGTGATTTCAAACCGTGTGAAAGTTTAGCTGCGTTTATGCACAGTCGTATTTTTAAATCAAAATCCGGTTTACAAACTCATAATAATTATCATGGCTATAATCGTGGCATAGTTGATTTTAACACAAAGTCAAAACGTTATCAGTCAAATACAGTATCAAAAATGCGAGCACCGAGTTGACGGTGACTAACCAAATGAAACCGTGGATTCGAATTGATAATTGGAAACTGATTAACGAATTGATATAATAAGGGAAGACGTGTTAGCAAGGTAACAAAATAGGTGTGAATTTATGCTTCGTAATTTTAGCACTTATTTTAATAATTATAATTATCTGGATTACCAAGAAGCCGGACATGTATCACTTGCTAGAATAGACATGATGAGCTGAAGCAGTTGTTTCCTAAGAACTCCATGCTTTTTTGTTGTTCATAAATTCAATACATTCACGTATAAAATTTACAATGGAAATTGGCTACCACCAAATAAACTTTTTAGATATTAACATAAGTAATAACAATAAAAAACACGTATTCAAAATTTATAGAAAGGAGACATATAGTGATAATATAATACCAATAGATTAATTTCAACCAGTCTGTCACAAGCATGCTGCTTTTCATGCAACGGTTCATCGTCTCATGGTAATACCACTAAGTTATGAAGATTTTCAAGAAGAGATGAAAAACATAAAAGTAATAGCCAAAAACAACGGATATAACCCAGGACTAATTGATTGCATTATTGAAAGAAGAACAAGAATTATTTAAAACAGGAGTTGTATTCTGGTTTCTAAAGTAGTCAGTAATGTTAAAAACTATGTAAGACTGCCATATCTAGGGGATATTTCCTATAAGTGTTTAAGATTAATATAAGATAAGAAGCCGGTTTTCTATACAACTAAATCTGTAAAAAGATTACTTTTCAATAATATAACTAAAGTGCTGAAAATGTCAAAGAGTGGAATTCATAGGTTAAATTGTAAAAATTGCAATTGTATATACGTGGGTCCGACGGAAAGATTGTTCTCAATAAGGTTAAGGGAACATCTTAGAAGCTGGCGCTCGGGAAAAAGAGATTCTGCCTTTGCCAGACATTTATTGGACGAGGGTCATACTTTTGACCCAACATGTAACTTTGAACTACTTCATTTTTGTAACAAAGGCAGGAAACTCAATTCTCTAGAAGCGCTAGAAATAAATAGACTAAAAATGGCCCAACTTTATTGAATGATCAGTTAGACCTAAATAACTCTCAGCTTCTCAGTTTATATTTTTTAATGTTTAAGACAACACGAATTATTTTAATGATGATGATGTTAGATGTTCACAATTTATTTTATTTTCATATCTTTATCTAATTTATGTCTTACATTAATTCAATTTAATTCTATTTTTTAATAATTTAATTTTGTTTGTTATTCGTATATTTTTGACAATTTGACTGTATGTATTCTGTTTACTGTATTCTCATGTATATTCTGACATTTTGTAACGTTTGACATCATTTATATTTTTTCAATTTATTTTTTCTAAACTGAATTTTCTATAAGTTGACATATAATTTTAATTTATTTTTTAATATAATCACATTTTGTTATCCCTATTTTTGGGGAAATAGAATTGCTGTGGTATAACTTTGATGTGGTTTGTTTACTGTTAACATTTTTATATGTGGGTACCGTCAGTAACATCTAACCAAATAGGTATTGGACGTTAAATCAAAAAAGTCCTTTTTATCTTAAGTTTCAAAGCCCTGATGATGCTATAAAAATTGAAACCGGTTGGCTAGAAAGTATTAAGTAAAGTATACAGTGGATAAGTACAAGTGTTATCTCCAAAAAAACGTGTATATACAATGGAATTCCACCAAGTGCCGACGATAGCAAGTATAGATTCTGATTCCTAAGACTAAAGGTACAAACTGGACCAGGCGCCACCTCGGATTAAGGAAGTGATTTATAATAGCTCTGTTAGTGGTGATCCAGTTCAATTGTTGTTCACCTCAGTCTCATAGAAGGATTCCTAGTTGTGGAGTAGTGGTAGCGTTCGGCTATAAAAAAAGTTGGTAAAACCCTACCCACGGTTGGAATTTATTTTTGATGATGATGATAGATGCCATATTTGTGTTATTACTGACAAGTATATTAAAATACGTTGTATTTTTAGACATTATGGTGCGAGTCAGGCAAATAGGAGGATCCCTGCCTGAGGACATGCACAACACAGGAGGGCCGTGTTGACATCGCTGAGTAAAGTACCTTTTTACAGGCAACACTGAGCCAAATTCTATGCGGATTAATTAGAAATCAACTGGCCACTTTTGCTCGAACTATCGACTACGAGGACGATAAAAAAGGGCTGACAGAATAATGGCGTTTAGAATATATAAAAATAATTTGTAATATCAATAGAGTATTTAATGGTTATAAGGGTAACTGTTGATTATTATATTAATTTGCGTTATAAACGTTATTTAAATATCCTCCTAGTAAATATTGTTTACACAAGTTTGGTCAAAATTTGTTCACAATGATGATTTTGTGCGAAGGCGTATTATTGAGGTGCAAAATTAAAGAATTTTCAGATGTAAAATAAGCCTTTATTTTGCTAATTTCGCGTAAGCAGTGTAACTGTTGTGACAAATAATCCTCCAAACGACACAGAATATGACAAGCCTAACTGACGTTCCCACCGCCCACCTCCACGACCAGAACACGAATATAGGAAGAACTCGGGAAACAATATAAATTGTCACGTTCTTTACATGTGACAACCCTACCTAAAGTTCCCACCTTCCACCTCCGCGACCAGATCACAAATAGAGTATGGTCGAAATACGGTACCGTACAAACGACGACACACGAGGGACGGTACGGTCGAATTCCTGAGCATGCCTCGGTGTAGAGGCGAAACGTATGTCGAGTGCGATTTGGTGTTCTCTGTGGTGAGTGGTTCGACAAAGTTGGCAAAGGACGTGACAAGTGGTTTTGTTTCCCGTGTTTAGACTCTATTTGTGATCTGGTCGCGGAGGTGGGTGGTGGGAATGTCAGTTAGGCTTGTCACATTCTGTGTCGTTTGGAGGATTATTTGCCTCAACAGTTACACTGCTTACGCGGAATTAACAAAATAAAGGCTTATTTTACATCTGTTATTATGGATTTCCGCAAAGTAACGTGTGATTCAATAAAAAAAAGAATTTTCTTTCCACAAATCTGGTGTTTTTAATCGTATTTGCTCTCTTAAACACGGCAAGAATTCTGAGCCCACAACACCGCGATAGTAAAAAAAACCGACATAGCTTTGACTTTTGAAAGAGCATGTTTTTTTCGGTTTTGGTTGTAAGGCGTCACTTTGAAGCATTTTGACTAGTTTCCATGTCAAACCACGTTAAACCACTTTTCGTCAACAGTGACAAAACGTTTCATGAATGTTGGGTCTTAATTAACTCGTTCTAGCACGTCCTTAGCGACTCTCATGCTATTGCGTTTTTGGAGAAAAAATTAGATCTTTTGGGACTAGAAGAGAGGCAACATTTTTAATACCCAAATGATTAGTTTGGAACCATAAACAAATAATCTATTCCCGATACTTTTTTGACTAAATTGAATGTATTATAGTATCCTTTAACCACCAAGCATAGGCGTACCAGATTACTAGTATTACAAATAACACAATAAAAAATAATGACATTTACATAACAGAACAATCTCATATATGTAATTGAATAACGAAATAAAGAAAGACAATGTATTGTTATAATATGGCACGAGGATTTCTAACCATTAGAAAATTCATCTGCTTGTTTCTATTCTAATATTTCAAACAAAAACAAATGCTTTATAGTTTATTTTAACATTTATACGTTTTACGTGTCATCCCAGAGGAGAAACAACCGAGAGTGGTCCCGTATAAATATCTAATCGGTAGCACAGCGCTCCGACATCACAGCCCCCGAGAGATCAGAACTGCAATCGCAGTATATGAACAGATGAGATTGAACAAAGCACACACTGCATCAACATTTTTATAATAAGTTTAAACTCTTACTAAATTTATAAACCTTTTAAATAACACTCTTACATTTCTAGAACACATTTCAATTAATTATTTTTCCTACACTTATACCATCAGGATGCACTCTTTATACTACCGTCAGGGCCTTACAATGAAAAATGAATAAATCTATTTTGTTTAATATTAAGTAATTAGTTACTAATAACTACAACGTACAACGGCAACGTAGGAAATACAAACAAAAAATTAATATTTTTAACATCTCACAAGGTAATGATAATAACTACAACTTTTACGTAAATAATAACACAATAAAATGAAAGTATAATGAAATAACTATTTTAAAAAGACTTACTACATATTTTTTTATTCTATTTAATAAAATGTAATAGGTATACCGACGCACATATCCATAACTTCTAGCCAACTCCCCTACGTGGTAGGCAGAGTATGAATACCAAATGTCACCCTTGCAAACCTTCCCATTTTCCTCCACATTCATTACCCTACAGTCTATAGAGTAATAAATTAAGTCAACAAATTAACAAAAGAAACAAATTCCAAACTAACAATGACCCAACTACATAGAAGACTCATTGTTCCTTTTTGTGATGCAAGCAAGCGCTGGGAAACTTTCAACTCAGAAAAAAATATGAGGGTCCTGCTCTTCGCGGATCTCGCACTTTTTTATATCGAATTTGACCAACGGATTTTATTGGGTCTTTATAACAAAAGCAATAGAGAACAGATTTTTTATGTCAGATGTCAGATGTCAGATGTCAACGAACAAGCACACTGATCTCCTGATAGAGACAGCCGTGACCTGTAGACATCATGGATGATGTAGAAGCGTCCGCGTCGTTATGTGGCTGAAATGTAAGATAGGCCTAACAATGGAAAATCTACCTACAAATTTAAGTCTAAAATAATCCAAATATATAAAAAATAAGTCTTAGAAAAATGTAACGTGGAACGCAAATTTACTGTTTTTAAAATTACGATCATTTTGTCTATAAATATTTATGTTGATTTATTCTTCAACCAAACAATATCTAATATTTTATGGAGATTTAAAAAAAAAATTGCTAATTTCTTCTGCAAAGTAACGTGTAGGTCGTCTTTTGCTAACTTGGAAAAAGGAAACTAATATTTTTAATAAAATTTTATTTTATTTTTTCAGCGATACAATTTACGTTAAATTTTCGTATTGCAATCGAAGAGGAGATAAAAGACAAATTATGTAACACTCTATCCGATTTCATTAAATCTTTTTTTTTGTTTGATACTAGCTATTTGTCACAAAATTGGTTTAACACACATAGACAAACATAATAAAAAGATCATCCAAACCTGGAGTCTGGACTTTATCATAAATCGCAACCATAGTAAGATATATTACAATTGGTTAATTTTAAGTGTACGATAACACTGAGCTGAGAATTTGGAGTGTATATTATACGCTGGATTTTCTTTGCATGAAAATTAATCCTTTGTGCTTTAAAATTAAGTCATGGTCGAACACAAAAGGTTTATTCCATTTTTTTGTTAAAATGTGATACGATAGGTATGAACCACAAATAAAAATGAATTTTCAATAATTTTTTGAAAGTGTCCGTCTCTTATTTATAATTTTAATTTAACGCTGAAAACAGAACATTGGTTTTCACGAATTTTTGCTTATTACAATATTCAATATTTATATATTGCTTTTTACTAAAAACCACGGGTTGCACTCCGGGAGTGTTGGCAGTGCCGGCAAAAGTTAAAACTTGAATATTAACGTTGTGCATTTTTGATATTTTGGAATGGTTAGGAAATAATTTTGCATGAATTGCTTTTAATTCTCAGTATGAAAGTACTATCATTTATATGGTAGAATACAAAATTCATTAATTGCGTTATTGTACACACATGACAACACGAACATTCGCGCAAGCGCCTTGCGACGTCTTACGAATTTTTGTCTTACGAATAAGGTCACGAGTCCTGACGCGAGTTAGAAGTTTTTACCCATTCCAAAAAAATGCGCAACTTTCACTTCAACAAGCAATATTTGGCGAAATCAGGTAAAAGAAGTCTTTTATGTATCAGGTGAATGGAGTTCTGTTTTCTGCGATAAGAATATGGTTTATTTTAAATATTTTAGAGGATAAACTGTCGTTGGAAAAAATATCCCCGGTTTTTACAATTTAAAAAAGACTAAGTACAAAATTGAAAATCGTAAAAAAAGTTATTAAAGCTCCTAAAACTAAAGCTCCATGGATTAGAATTCCCCAATCCATGGAGGATTTGCTAATGGAAAAATTATATAACTATCTAGTAAATAATAACACATTAATAATGAACAAATAATAACACATGAATTAAAGAAAAATACTAAACTTTTTACTTATTTGCTTCTATTTTTAGGAGCTTTAATAACTGTTTTTACGTTTTTTAATTTTGTACTTAGTCTATTTTTCGTTTATTATAATATACTTTAGTTAAATACATGTAAAATAGTAGGTGAAATATTGAAAGTGTGAATGAAAAGAAAACTTGGCACAAAGTATATCTTCAACATTAAGGTTCGTGACGTGACCGGAAGTAACATAAAGGGTGAAATTGCTTCCCGACAAACGTCTTTGAAGGTTAATTGGTTTGTTATGGAGGTAGCCTTAGTTAATTTAATTCGTTTTCTATTTCTGAAGCATTTTTGTTGTTGTCTTGCTGTTCCGGCAAACTCCGTGCCGCCATTTTCGGTTGGTTAAATGATTTTACCGTTCCGTATATTTTTGATGTTTTTTGTTCAATATTAATAATTATTCTGTTATTTGGGAAAACAAATGTAATTGTTGGCAAAATCAAGTATCCTAAGTCTTATGATGAAGTTCTTAAAACTTCACTCAATACTAGCGACGTTTATTTCATGCTTTATGAAACAGAGTTTTTTTACACGACTTCTTATTGTCAACTTGGACCAAATTTACGAAATTTGAGTAAAAGACAGAAAAATAAGCGAAACTCGAGACTTTACAGAATATTGACATAGATCATTTTATAGCATTGTGTATGTATGATGTTAACATTTTCTGTTTTGAGTTTAACCCCAGTTTAGCCGTAGAACTTAGATGACAAAATTTACCTATTAGAATCCACTGGGTAAACTGTCGATTTCAATCAAATTTAAAGTCATTTATTATAAGTATCATTATATTTATTAGTAATCTGGACCAGCATTGAGCTAATAACAGAATGAAAATAAGTGTGGTATCGTGTTACACTAGGTAGGAACGAAGTTCCTTCGGCTAATGTAGAATCTACACAATTCATGAGTATATACTATGCATTGGCGGGGTAGAGTGAGGGAAAAAGAGAAATGTATTATACACTACTCGCTTGTGTATACGCCTGCGCCGTCTCATTTAACGGTTTTATTCCACGGTTTTTTCTTACGGTTTTTTACTATCACATTTTATTTAATTCCAAAATCCCTATCTCCTCCAAGCCTGCTGTAAGAAACTTCGTTCCAATATATTTAGTCATTAATTTAGCATATTTTATAAAATATGATTTTTCATTATTCCATTTTTTTTCAGGCAACCCTTTTTCAACATGTTTGGTACGAAATTGTGATTATGCTAACACAACTATGGTTTTACTGTCCAATCTCGTAAAAGTAAGTGGCATCGACATATCGGTTTACACCTGGCAACCCAGATAAAGAATAGGCAACCCAACTTCTGCACATTCATATACGGATAAAATTTTCTTATTATCTTAATATTGCACCCATAAATGTAAACTCATTTTTTAAAATATAAAAAATATATTATATCAAGGATGTTTTGAGGTAACACACTTTTAATGTATTTTTTGTTATACAAAATTTATTATTAAATAGACTTCATCCTATTATCATCTCGGTAAAGGTCGATCTTTGAAGTATAATGTAGAATCTGTACAAGTTTTACAACCTTTTGTTAAATCAATATCAAAACATCGTGAGAAAACTACAAATAAGTCAAATAAACAATTGTCAAGGGTCTCCTTTGTAAGGAAACCTGCTGACAAAACATACGTGTCACAGTCCAGCCATTAATAAGTAAGAGGAGTTTTGTTGGTTTATCAATAAAACGGTTGCTGCCATAGAGATTTAATTAGGTCTGAACATTAATTTACTTTGTCAAAATTTGACCAGAAGTGTGAAACTGGTATATCTTATTTTCCTGACATGTACGTTTGAAGTATAAAACTTAGTTATGAACTTTGTTTACTAATAAAGCTGTAAGGGAAATTATAAAAACTCGGTGATAAATAATTGATTTGTTGTTGAGAATGAATCTTGATGAGCGGAGAGATAAACTCATAACTACTACTACAATCTATTGAATATATAATATAATCTATTGAAATATAATTAAATTATTTTTTTTATATGTACATATTAAGATGTTTTTAACAAAAAATATTTAAACATACTAACTTATTCTACCACATTGTGATATGCAAACTTTTTTTAAGATTTATAGAAATTAATAAAAAAAAATAATGTATTTTTTAACTTGAATTATTTTTTTATTTAAATTTATTACGAATTCATTGTTTATTAGATACAATTTTATAGTGCGATTATGTTTGTGTCTGGCACAAGGCGCTCCTGTCGAAGCTTCCTTCTTACGGTCTTCTTGTAAAATTATACAAATGGATCACTACTTGTTTGATGAATTGTAGCATCAAACTCGTTGTCGACGGTACGTACTCGGGGTTCAAGCCTGCTAATGCTGGTGTTTTCCAAGGCTGTGTGATTTCTCCTACACTGTTGACATGTTGCAAATTAGTAACACTCATTGCTATGCAGACGACACTACTGTGGAAGCCTTATATTTCAGCCTGCCTAAGTTTTTTCGGAAACATGTCATCGAGAACTGGAATCAACTTTTGTCTAAAGTTGACAATCTTTTATTCGAAATTTTGTTTTGGAGCCCGCAGAATCTTGTGTAATTTAACCCTAGAAAGACACAAATTGGCGCGTTTCCCGCTAAAAAGTCTCCCTTTGTCACATGTTGGGTCACTTAGTGTTTTCAACCTCATCTATGCTCTAACGAGTTGTTTGGTTTGATTCTATCTATCTATCTCTGAGTTTTGACCTTCGGACATCGCATCAGAGTTTTAAGTATCATGCTTACCGTCTTGATACGTGGCGATCTACAACTGTGCGACTCCGAATACATTTCTTACTTCGCACAACACCTTTGTGGAATCTGTTACCGTGGGCGGTATTTCCAAACGAACATGAAAAGGGCTTATTCATTCCTTAAAGGTCGACAACGCATCTGTGATACTCCTGATATTGCGAATGTCCATGGGGGGCAGTGATCATTTTCCATTCGGTGACCCACTTGCTCGTTTACCTCCTCTTATATTAAAAAACGACGTGCAGATAACACTCGCTGTCGCATAGGTTTTATTTGGCCTCTCTTAAACCAGCGTGTTTGTAAGTAGAGAGTAATGAATATGGATAAAACAAGGCAGGTCTCCAGCAGTAGTTAAATATAGCATTTGATATTTTCTGCCTACCAGGCATACACCAGGGACTCAGCGTATAGATATACATATGTATATATTTTTTCGTTGTTCCATTTTGCAGTAAAAAGTTATCATAAGCGTATTTCAAGCGGATGTCACTCGCGCTCGCAGTGGTCTTTATTGGTCCAAAATTTCTTGTCAGTAGGTGAAGAAATCTATGTGTGCATTTTTCGAGCGAATTTTGTATGTAGATTACCTTTTGTACCTCTTTATATTTTGTAACTGGATTTCAAGAATACGTATTCTTATTTCATGCCACCTTGTATCTTTTATTTGTTTAGCCTGCTTGGTTTGTTTATTGGTTTCTAAAACCTTTGTTTGAGATGTCTCTGTCATAAGTCTACAAAACTAATTAAAACCATTGAAGGAACAAAACATTGTGAACTGAACAAAACAGTCATGACTTAAGCACTCGTAGATAATTGAATTTAAGATATTTATCATAAATTAAAGTTATCTAAATATTTTAACATTTGAAAACTCGTTTACTTCGAGCTTGTTTTCAAACAAATAAATCAGTTTAAACTTCCTGGGCGTACAGTTTTAGAATAACAAGCTTATTTCTGTCTCATTTTAAATCAAATTATAAACTAGAATTAATGAAATTACGTCGGAACTTATAATTGGTTTAGGAATTATTCGCTTAGCTTCACTTTGCTAAATAATATTAAACAAAAATTTTACGTGGATATTCGGAGCCGGGCTTAAGTAAGTTTAATCACTTAAAGTTTAATCACTTGCTTATTCAAATGCTCAAATAAATGCAATAGTTAAACTTTATGCCTAATCACATCATATAATAGTGTAATGTGACATAAAATGTCGACGAAATTTTACTTTTCATTCATTTTATCTATGTGATTTTCCTTCTATTGAGGTTCTCAACAGCCTTTTTTGTCTATTTTATGGAAACAATGTATATTAACTATTGCGTGTAATAGCATATGTATATAACTATTTTCAAAATGATAAAAAATAAACATAGTTTTATTTGTCTATTTATCCTTAATCTATATGTTTATTTTTATCGAATACTTCCTTTTTATTATCTTAGCGTTGCTTGGGCTATCAGAAAGAAATTACTGAAGATAGAGATGAGCTCGCTTTTTGTGGATTTTTTTGTGATTATGTTTTGTAATGTTATCTATTTTTTTGGTATTAGGCAGCGAATTAGTACACAGGTCTGTTGATGGGAAAATAATCGTGACCTATAGACACCATAGATGTTACAAGTGCGTCGCTATCCTGTGAGTGTGATGTAAGACCTATGTGCAAGTCTACTAACTACTCTAAACTTCCCTTCAAACCGAAACATGACATCTCATTATGCGGCCAGAAATAGGTACGGCTACATGACTCTAACCAGACAAGTTGATGCACAACACTCGACCGCCATTGAAAGTATTTAAAATGTTATGATGATTTGTTTTCTTATGTGTACAATAAACTATGAAACAAATAAATAAGCAAATGGTATGCTAGTGTTCAGTAGAAACTATAGTTGAACCACCGGGATGGGTACGGAAGTATCCCTATCTCAGGTGAACTACAGACCTAGCACCCTAGCAACCTACGTTCCTCAGGTCCTAAATCCCTATCAGCCTTCGCTCTAACACATATACATATACATAAAGACATATACAGATACCTGTGGGATGTCTGCACCATTAGACCTAGTGTAACATACGGAACCCTATGGGTAGGATAGGTGTTGAAATGTAAAAATGTTTTCAAAGCTGATCAAGCGGGCTCACTTGACCAATTAAGGACTTGAAGGTGTCTTCGCCTCTTTGAGAGTTTGACAAATGAAACAAGAACCAAGGTTCAAATCTGGTTTAGTTAATAAAATCTTAAGTTTATATACAAATTATACCGAGATACAAATATTTTTGTATTCCATTGGTGTGAATTGTGGATGGAGCATCCTTTTGTGCCGAGTCCTCGGCACGTTACAGATGAGCAGCTTTAGCTGTCATCCACCTACGCAATTCAGCAGTTGCTACGTATGTTTAATATGGCTATGGTCACGATGAACAATACTTATACACAAAAATTACATTACACAAATTTATTGAACACCCTGATTCAGATATGTGGATGAAATTCATCAGTGTTTGTCAGACAAAGCACCGTCGGTATCAAAGCGGAGTCTCGTGGATGTTTGTTTCCGGTGAGTGTGCCTTTTGGAAAACGAGGTGGTCAAAGGACATGCATGTTTATTAAATACTGTCACAAAATTTTCGAAACGTATTGCCACTTTAAAATACAATAAGCTACCAAATAAGAAAATGGATAGCATAATAATAGACGTACAGGAATTATTATTTTTACATAATGCAGAACGCATATTATAAGAAAGTGTTTGATAAATCTAGATTTGTACTAAGTACAACTACATGATAAGACAGAAGTTGTCCAGTTAAATAATTATGAATACTGAATTCTTAATTTCTCTAATGTTCCACTAAACATATTTTTTCTTTCATGGCTTAGGTCCTTTCCTTGACAACAATTGACGGAACAAAGAAAGAATTAGTGAAATAGGGTAATCTGTTCACGCATGACGCGATTACAAAGAGAAAAAGGGATCCGTTTTTATATATAAGAAAACTAGCTGACCTGACCGACGTTGGCGCATAATAACTGTCACAAGAAAATAATTAGCAAAATTGATCCATCCATTAAGCACGATGACCAAGGAACGAAGAGGCAAAGAACGTTATCGAAATCGTCAACCGCTTGTAACGTCGGAAAGTCATGAACAAAGTATAGTTGTGATATTGTAGTCATTAGTACATTTGGCGCCACAGGTGCATTGGAGTTCTCGTAGCTTGTTTCTTATTGGTCGGTTTATCGGGAAGTCATGAATAAAGTTGCTTCGTTAGCACAACAGGTGGCGCATTAGCAAGTAACTTGTTTCTTATTGGTCCGTTTGTCGGAAAGTCATGGATAAAGTTGTCTAATTAACACAACAGGTGGCGCATTAGCAAGTAACCCGTTTGTTATTGATCCGTTCACCGCGGCCACGTCTATATAAACCCTAGCATCGCCATTTTGCGGCAGACATGCTTTGTGCACGTCTCTCAGTGTTTGGACCACTGTCTAGTACGGAGGTCGCCACTGGTAATAGTATCTCCCTGTCATAGGTTGACAAAGAGACACTTCTAGGTCGCTATTGTTAATTCAATTTGGATCTCGGGGCCCAGGATGTGGGTCGTCATAATTCGGTCAGCACTCACGCAGGAAGGGCGTGGTGGAGCCCCCTTTCCCCTTCGGGGTTTTGCGTTTGCGTAAGCACGAACACCGTGACGTGTTTATGTACTGTTGTCATAGTAGCAGGCTAACGCCAATGTCTACGATGGTTTGTTTAGTAACAAACAAATGGGTGTAAGCTGTAGTTGTTTGTGCGTGATTGTGGTTATGTGCAGTGAGTAATTACGTAGCTACTCTATTGTTTATTATTATGATGAGGCTTAGGATGATGATGAAATATATATAATAGATAGAATGGAACATTTTCATTAAAATACTGTAAACTATTTTCACCTTTTACTTTTTCCTGTCTTAAAACAGGCAAAAATACCTAGGCACTAAACAATAATAGTATTTAAGCCTTTTGGAGCCCTGTAAAACATAACTGGTATTAAAATTAGTATTTTTGATGTATTTAAAAAGGGGATCAAATGAGATGCTTATTTACTGTATTTTATCCTCTACAATCACATATGTATAATATGTACATTGACCTTGATTAGTTAACTGATATTTATATAATTTTATTCTAAAAAAACAATATGTGCTTCTTGTCGGCTGATACAGAACTATGTGTACGTTTATAGGCATTGTGTTTAACGCAGTTAAACACAAATGGCTTGTCTCTCACTTACCTTCAATTCTTCCCTGCGAGTAATAGGTTTGAAGTCGGTGCCAAGCCTGAAACTAATAATTATAAGCAATTATTAAATTGGCTTGGCAACGACTCCAACCCTATTGATAAATGGCATATATAAAATATAATAGGTAGTATATAATAAATAATAACTCTTTATTATTTTTTACTTTTTAGTTTTGAAATTGGTTTTTATTAACGTAGTTTAATTTATAAAAACTAACGGGCCTACCTGAATTTAATTTTTATGGGACCAATTTAAAGCTATTCCGCATCAAGCAAAAAAATAATTACGTCAATCGGTTCAGAAACCTCGGAGAAATCGGTGTCTATATACATAAAAAAATATACCGGCCGAATTGAGAACCTCCTATTTTTTTGAACTCTGTTAAAAGAGATGTTAATGTAGAGGAAGCTAGATTGGCCCGCAAGAATTGTGGCATGTGGTAGTCGATACTCTTTACCTACCCCATAAGGGCCATGGTGTGAAAATATGTCAGTATTATAAAGTTTTCAATTTGTTTTATATTATTCAGTAATATTTCATATATCGTATAAAATGTACAAAACTATGTGAACACTATCTCTTACAAACATTTTTTTTTCAAATCGTCATTTGTTTATTCCTTGTATTTCTATACATAATATAAATTTACTGTATTTGTTGATATGTAATGTATGTATATACTCATGTGTACATATTATATTTTTCTGTTTTGATGATATGTATTTTTGAAGCATTTTAGCCAACAAATCATGTATCTACATCAAGTGTACGATTGTCTTTGTTTCTGTTTTTCCTTTTTTACGGATCAGTTGGCAGAAATTTCTGTTGCTGGAGATAAGCTCGCCCATTGTACTGTATTATTCTTATATTTATGTTTAGTGATAACATTTTGTGAACAAGAAAGACGTTATTATTATTAAAAATATTTATATACATAGCTATTTCTTCCATTTCATTGCTTTTTTATAAAGATTTGTAAATGGAGCCAGCTTAATAGGCTAACAACCTTTAAACTTGAATGCGTTGGGGTTAAAAGAAATGAAGATATCAATTACAAAAAAAATACTAAAAAGTCTTCATGAGACCATGCACATTAAGTTATAAAATAAAAAGGTAAAAACTTGAACTTACTTCATTAAATGACAAATTACTAAATTTCAATTTCAAGATATGTTACCTTAGTACTATATTCATTGTCTTTTTTTAAAATCTTTCGATATCAGTTTTCCATTACTTTAAATTTATGAAGTATCGTGTCAATGATCAGTCATCATTATCAACACATAATTTTTAGGACACTTAACCCAATTACCACTACTTAGATCGTGTTAAAACTTATATGGGTTCACCTTGAAATCACGACCGAGATATATCAACAGAGGTACAGTGGTAGAGTTTCGCAGCGACTTACCCGTATTGGTAAAACAGCCTTACCTATTCCTGCCGACATAACGTCATTATGTGTCCTGAACACGTAGAGTTCCAGTAGCGCAACGACTTGCCCGGATTGGAGCCACCGCCTATACTATTCCTGCCGCCATAACGACAACGCTTACCTTTGACATGTTCCGGGTCGGAGGGTAAGGTAGCCGGTAAACCATGACAATAACAATAAATTTATTTCTCTCTTACAATAGGCAAACAAAAACAAAGGTAAATAGATCTTAAGATGAAAGAAATCGCCTCTGTAGTCTAGCGGTTCAGGGGTTGGACTTGACTGCATGAGGTCCTGGGTTCAAATCCTGGGTCGGGCAACAAAAAGAAAATTTGTTTTGCCAATTTTCTAATAAAAAAAAATGTTACTCGGGATTGGATATGTGCCCGATTGGCGATAGGCTTGCCACCTATCACACGGTGGGGGACTTAGTGTCTTCGGCTAGTCGTGGATGCCCTGGTTATGCCTCTGCCTACTTCTTTGGGGATATGGGCGTGAAGATACTTACTTACTTAAGATGAAAGAAAATTTGTATTTTAAACCTATTTATAAGAGATTGGTATAAACCTGTATTACAAGTCACCAATGCCCCCATATACTAAATAGGTTAAATAGTATTTATCGAGTACAATGATCTAAGTAGGTACACAAGCTTTAAAATTTTAGTTCATGCTTAACATTAATAAAACTTATCTATGTGTGTGTGTGTGTGTAATAAGTGTTCGTATTAACATGAATATCCAAAAGAATTAAGTAATTAGTATTTTATATGTCGGAGCGAAAACACATCTTATACACTGGCCGATACATGAGCCGCCGGGCGGGTAGCCTGGGAGCGTACAACTTGTGAGCATTTAGCTACTAAAGAACTTAGAAATATCAGAACAAAGCCGTAACACGTGATCCACTCAATCCTGGTGTCCACACGCTATCATTCAGTACTCTCGCACTAACAAGTAGCGTATGCCTTTCCGCTGCCAAACAAACCATCGTGAACATAGGAATAAGCATTCCACTATGACAACAAAAATAAACCCCCGAAGGAGAAGGTAGAGCTCCACCCCGCTCTTCCCGCGTGAGTGCCAACCAAATAATGCACCCCCCGAATGACCCACAACCCGGGCCCTAGATCGTAATTGAATTAACAATTACTATCTAGAATTATCTCTTTGCCATCCAGGGATGGACAGGGAGAGACCTATTACCAGTGGCGACATCCGTACTAGACAGCGGTCCGAACACTGCAAGGCGTTCACAAAGAATGCCTCGCGAAGCATGCTCGCTTTGACTTATATAGCCGTAACAGTCGATAAACAAGCTGATAAGACGACACCTGCAAGCGCACCTGCTACTGCACGTAGTGTTTACTTGAAGCCTTTGAATGCCAATCTATATTGCGCTAGTTGCTACGTCAACTATACTAATAACCACAGTATCTAAGCTACGCATACGACCTTGCGACATATAGATATTTAAATGTTTATTTACCTTATCATAAATGTAGGGCCCTAAAAAACAATAGAAGCTATGGGAAGTCCTTGAATTCAAAGCCGGAAGTTGACACACTACATCATGCTTACGTTTATTGTGAACCAAATCCTGGTCATACTTGAGTTGGGAGTGCTTCCTAAGAATTATTTGGAGTAAGAAGTATTGTATAACAGTTAATACATTTCATTTTTTGGACAGTATATCAGTAGGAAAGCGAAAGGGAAGCCCTGCACCAACCTTTAAAATCGCCCTTTGTGCTCTCTCGAGAGCAACAATATGGGACTTAGATGTAACTCCCCAGGACGAAATGCAATATCCTACTGACATTGGCTGACATAGCGTTAGGTAGACCATTTTGATTGTATCATAATCCGCAACATGTCGAAGCTCCTTTAAAATATAAATATGTTTTCTAAGTCTAGTTGCCAGAACTTCAGTATGCTGTTCGAAAGAAAGAGAAATTAGTCTAAGAATATGCCGAGGTATTTAATATTGTCACTCCTTTGAACCGTAGGACACGAACGAAATTTTGAAAATATCGGGAAAAATACCTGTTGTAAAGACAAGGTTACAGATGTAGGTAAGTGGGGCAGCTATTATGTGTGCGTATATTTTTATGATGTTACATGGAATTTGGTCAATTTCAGCCACACCGGTGTTCTCGAGGTTATTTAAAAGGTTATAAACTTCAACTATGTTGGCTGGTAAAAGAACCAGTGATTTGCTATTATTAAATTGTATATAATTAAAGTTGGTATCAGTATAAAATTAAGAACTAGACCCTTCTACAACTTTTTTTACCAACAGTAGCGAAAAATTGATTGATATCTTCAATCCCGTTATCAAAACCTCCTCGCTCCAATAAATATAATTAATGATCAACCTGTCTTTTCTGTCCGGTTCTGTCTTTTATAGCCTCCCAAACATCTTTTTGTTGCCTTTTGATTTCTCCAGCTATTGTTTTTCATGCCTTCTTTTCACATATTTTAGGATATTATTACAGAAGCTCCGATATCTTTTGTAGGTTATTTTTAAAATTTCATTACCTATTTCTAATAAAAAAAAATGTTGCTCGGGATAGGATATGTGCCCGGTTGGCGATAGGCTTGCCACCTATCACATTGTGAGACTTAGTATCTTCGGCTAGTCGTGGGTGCCCTGGTTGTGCCTCTGCCTACTACTTCGGGGATATGGGCGTGAAGATATTTTTTTTTTCTTTTTTTATACGTGAACTAGTCAAGAATTGATCTACACTATTTATAAAGTTATCAGTGTTGGTTCGACTGGGTGGACTATAAATTCAAAGTACACAAATGTCGGAATTGAGTTTGATTAACAGGCTGTTTGCATCCAATATTTGGAGTACCTCACAAATTACATTAAGGTTTTTGTCATAATATATAACTAGACCTTCATTCTGAGTTCTATTTACTGTAGTAGCAACGTGTTTGTAGTCATCAATCTCCGCTATAAATTTACAAGATGGTAACCAACATTCTGTAAGTACAAGAATATCCCATTTTATTTTATACCTATGCAATATTGTAAGGAAACTCTTCAAGTTACAACCGATACTTCGTATGTTTTGGGAAACAATCTTAAGATCGTTGGCAGATACATAATTTTGTACGTGTTCCATATCACATGTTATACATCTCGCTATCGATATTGTCCTTGGTTTATAAATACAATATAATTTGTCATTTATAAATATCACAAAATTTAGGATCCCTATAAGTAAGGGAAAGCAAAACAGTTAAAATATTTTTAAGACCCAGACCCGGACATGCAAGTAACTGCGAGATTTAAAAACAACGGGATATACTAAAATTTTAATTAAAGAATAGAATGGTATCCATGCATATGCTTTTATGAAGTACATACCGTGTGTAGTGTATATGTTAGAGTGTGATGTGTGTGAGTGATATCGGTGTAAAAAATTATAACTAAAGTTCACATTATTAGAATACAATAAGAAAAATCAAAACTTAGAGAATTTAACCTTAGCCATTGGGAAACTGAGTTACACAAGTCTTCTTCTGATTTGACTTGAATTGGTGCGTCTCCATCTTTCTTTTTTATGTAGACTTTTATACTTTTATACCATAAGAAATCCAGGTCGTCAATAACTTTTTGTTTTTGACATATTATCGGGCAATAAAATAAAAGTGACTAATTTAGCAGAACCCGAACCATAATAGGTTAAAAAAATCGACTGAAAACTCCCCCTTCAGTCGATTTTTGTTAGACGACGTTCGTACAACAAAAAATATAATGGTAGGACTAGAATGTTATTATGTCAGGAAATGTTAATGAATAACGAAATGTAGGCCTAAATTTTGCCGACGGCCTTTTGAATTAGCAAGTTGTTTTTTTTATTTATTTTTTTTACTTGCGTAAACGCAGTGGACAATTGCAAGGAGGGGCTAAAGATTCACCGGGCGGGCGAGTTGATCTTAAGCTATTCCTGATTAGTTTAAATACAAACAAATAAAGGTGAAACGATAAAGAAGCGCGAATTTTTGTCACTTTCGCACTAATGTTTTCTCTCTCACTCTCACTAAAAAACACTTCTTTTGTTTATCCACTCCTAGTACACAGTAGGATTTTATTGACTAGGATTATTTATCTGAACTAATTTTTAAGAAGTAACACGAGCACTGCACTCAAAGGTTGGAACGGAAGTAAACTCACTTTTGCTCGAGGCCTAACATCCCGGCCTCAGGTTGGCAACGCACCATTACCACATTTGGCGTCTCTAGGCGGCGTGAATTTCTTACCATCAGGAAATCCGTTTGGTTGTTTGTCTTCTAATATCATAAAAAGAACAGTCATGCAGAAAATTGTTGATAACCACCTCCTTTTTAAATTTGATTAAAAATACGGTTAAGTTTCTAAATATAGTTTGACGCGCGGGCTGATTTTCCGCCGGATATTGAACTAACGGAAGACTCTGTCACTAACATGTTTTAAAGGGTAATTGTAAAAGTTAATTCTATTTTGAGAGCTATCGAGATTATTTGTGACTTACTATATTGTTAGATAATTTATTTCTTAAATAAAAAAGCATTTATAGTTTAATGTCATACTTGCGTTTGGGTTCTGGCAATGAAACTAAATAAATGGTGCTAACCCCACCACGGGTACTCACTAAAGCACACCCGCACGTGAAGTCGCGAAACCCTGTTAATACGAGTCGCATGCGCGCGCGCCAGTATCTGCTCGACCTTCGTGGATGCAGTCAAATTCTCCTGATGCTGCTTCGGTTACGAGGCGAAACGTACGTTGAATTCTTAGTAGTGTGTGTATTGTTGGTGGTAGTAAACCAGTTTAGTGTTGTGTGGAGCTGGATATATTTGGGAGTTTTGGCTTTCGGTAAGTCCACTTCATTATTAGCGCTCTATTTTGCCTGTTTTGTTACGCCATGATACGTTTACATTTTTTTGAAAATTGAAAACTGCAAAT
Organism: Calephelis virginiensis; assembly: GCA_002245475.1. NCBI lineage: Eukaryota > Metazoa > Arthropoda > Insecta > Lepidoptera > Riodinidae > Calephelis > Calephelis virginiensis. The sequence goes on from NJDC01001033.1 coordinate 56,062, forward strand.
TAAACAATTCTATTTAGATTTAAGTATGGATTTCCGCAAAGTAACGCCTTCTACTATCAATTTTCTTAAAACCATTACTGCCCGGAATTAGATATGTAGCCGGTTGACGAAAATTTTGCCACCTACATTGTAGCACTATGTGTCTTCAGATAGTTCCTTGTTGTTTTCTAAAGTTATGGAATCCATAACAAACTGCCCGCTCTTAAAGTACCTAGAGGAGCACCAGCTGTTAAATGATCGTCAATACGGTTTTCGTCGTGGTCGTTCAGCTGGTGATCTTTTGGTTTATTTAACACACCGATGGGCGCAAGCAGTCGAAAGCAAGGGAGAAGCATTGGCTATCAATTTGGACATAGCGAAAGCCTTCGATCGGGTGTCGCACAAGGCACTTCTATCGAATCTTCCTTCTTACGGTCTTCCTGAGAAATGATGTGCATGGATAACTAGTTTTTTGACGGGGCGTAGCATCAAGGTCGTTGTCGACGGTGTGTGCTCGGAGTCCAAACCTGTCAATGTTGGTGTTCCCCAAGGCTGTGTGATTTCTCCTACTTTGTTTCTTCTGCATATCAATGACATATTGCAAATTAATGACGAAATCGTAATTTCGTAATTTCGTTTTGGGGCCAGCAGAATCGGGTGCAATTTAACCCAAACAAGACACAAGTTTGCACGTTTTCCGACAAAAAGACTCTCTTTTGTCGCATCTCCGCGATATGAGAGCGTTTCCCTTACTGCCACAGCCTGCATTGGTATACTCAGCGTTGTTGACATTTCGAGTAATGTTCAATTTCGTAGTCATCTGGAGGAGAAGGCTAAAATAGCCTCTAAAAAACTTGGTGTGTTCAGTAAAGCGAAACAGTATTTCAAGCCGAACCATCACTTATAACTATATAAATGGCAAATTCGGCCTCATATGGAGTACTGTTCTCAACTCTAGGCAGGGGCTCTACACCAGCTCCTCCCGTTTGACCGCATTCGACGTAGAGCAATTTGTCAATGACCGGGCAATTACCAATCGGCTTGATTCTTTGGCGTTGCGTAGAGGTGTTGGGTCACTCAGTTTGCTAAATCTATCACGGGGAATGCTCTGAGGAGTTGTTTTGTTTAATTCCAGCCGCTGATTTCTACCTTCGGACATCGCGTCAGAGCTTAAGATATCATGTGAACCATCTTGTTGCGTGGCCGTCTACAACTGTGCGATTCCGAAGACATTTTTTACCCCGTATAACACCTTTGTGGAATCAGTTACTGAGGGCGGTATTCCCAAACGATTATGACTTAGGAACCTTCAAGAAAAGAGCTTACTCATTCCTTAAATGTCGATAACGCATCTGTGATACTCCTGGTGTTGCGGATGTCCGTGGGCGGAAGTGGTCATTTTCCATCAGGTGACCTACTTGCTCGTTTGCCTCCTATTCTATAAAAAATATAGTCGTGAGAGCCCTGATTGTATCTCTGTCTTCTTATTCGGTGAAATTAACTTATACATATATTTTACGGTCAATAGAAATGCTAATTATAGTTGGAATGTAAGAAATAACCGTCTAGAAACATGAGAAAATATCCTTTGAGCGCTTCAAAGTTGCAAAAAGAAAAATAAATAAAAGCTTGTAGAGAAAGAATACACAATGAATTTATCAATAGCGTAGGCTTTCTTCAGGATATTGGGGACGGAAGTCTCTGTCACCAACATAATGTTATGTCCCGTAATTATAGTCTACAGAGAGCGACTCAATCTAGTTTGCTTTCAAGGGTGACTACGAATTGAGGGTTAACTATATATAGATCTTATTTGTGATAGATTTTACCAAACTTGCAGTAGTTTACTTTTTTTTTCAGCATAATACTTAAGGCCGCACTCAAAGCTGTCTATTTACATTTACTCTATCATCAACTTACAATTTTTTAAAGAAAATATTGATTTAACGGCTGATTAATTGTTGATTGTCGTCTCATATAAATAACTACGTATGAACATTTTACTCCATTCTTCTAAAGTAACTGAATATTAATAAATATAAAATGTTTTATTTTTACATTATTCGCTCAATATCGAAAATTCAAGATTTATTAATAATTAGATTAATACATTGATCACACTCAGAGAAGTCAATTAAAATGTTATCTATCATTAAGTCACAATTTTGTATGCAAAATAGCGACTTAGAGACTGATTAAAAGATAGTTGAAGTCTCTTTGTCCAGCCGTTACAAAACTTTATTGTAAATTTCTCTTGGTAGGTAAGTATATTAAAACATCTATGATAAGAATATGTCATATCTGATACACTTAAGTAACTGCCCAAATGCTCTCTCAGGCTACTACCATAAAAGTGGTTTATTTCCCTTTCTGTCTGCATGTTGTTTATCTAGCCTAAGCCATACTCGGTTACACAAATGTTTATTTTACATTATGGAGAGTCAAACGCAATGAAAAATCACAGAAATACACTAAACCGTATAAACCTTAGCTTTCAGGTAAATAAAATGTTAATAAGTGTATCTCGTGTGCTGAAACTTTTTATGTGCCTACTTATGTAGTGGTCCGAGTTTAGAAAAATGGCGTTTTAACTTGTATAGAGTACCAGCTGGGGAAACTGAACCTATCCTACAAATTTCACCACGACCTTGAAAATTAACAGGATCCCGACGACGTTTTCTTGCTTACTGCGATACCTTTGTGGGAATAGCTGTCGAAATTGTGAGCATTTTTGAAACCGGGCAACAAGGAAATAATACAATAACGTACACCTGTTTCTATTATATCACCAAAACAAACAAGCCATAACACAACAACTTTCACAATTTCCTACTCCACATTTTATAATAAACGTTCCCTAACTATGCGCAAAAATCCACTACGGTGCAAGCGTTAGAAAAATGCACCTAATATTGTTACGATTGTTATAAAACTTTCAGAAAACTATACAATAATAAAAACATTGCTGTGCTTAGGATCACTTGTAACCATCACTCAGAATTGTCTCTGAAACAAAGACTGAGATATCTAATTATCTGTACCATAAAACATTGTCCACATTAAAAATGTTGTTTAAAAATTAAAATGCGATCATACAATGACAAAATTATAAATTTATAAATGTTATATTTGCAAACGACAAATAAAAGAATTAACAACAAAAACGTAAAAACAAATCCAATGGTGTAGATCAATCGATCGATAAAGAAAAAGCTTAAAGCTTGTCACTTGCACAGCGACTTATAGCGTTGCTTTTATTCTTTGTATGAATCTTGCATAATTTTACGAGAGAAGCATTTTATTTCGCATGTCTAGAAATGAAAATATACAAGAATAATAAATATTTGAGGAGCATACGTAGCCTCGGATATTAAAAATTCATGTAGCAACGCAATTTCAAAAGAAAACATGTTTAGTGCTTACGAAATAGCTGAAATTTATCATCGTTAAAGCAGGTACGTAGCACGAACAATAGAAACAAAGAGAAATAAACGTATGAATCAAATGAAGTAGTGACGGTTTGATATATATTAAGGCATATACTTAACCGCATATGAAAGCATAATCGTATAATATGCAGGCATATACTTATTAGGCATACAGCGGAGCCCCAGATGGACAGTGGTTGCCATTGTCAAAGGAACCTGAAAAACAAGGAGAGTTACTGATGCGCTGCCAAATCTTAATAAAGAGATTAATTTGCCTTATAAAAACGATGGCGTATTTTTGGAGAAAACTAACTCTAGCAGTCAGTTTTATGATTCGTGATAAAGTGGATCTACATAATTATATTAACATCCGCGTGTGCTAAATTTATTTAGCTCTGTTACGGGAACCCGTTTAGATATCGGGATAAAAAGTAGTATATTTACATACATACACATCTTCACGCCAAGCCCCTTACGGGGTAGGCAGAGAGTATCGAGTGCCAGACCTCACGATCCTGATAAACCTGTCTTGCTTCCTTTACATTCATAACCTTTTTCATACAAACACGACGGTTTCGGAGACTCTTGACACCACCCTCGGATAATATCCGATTGATCTGATTGTGAAATGTGAGCCTTGGTCTCCCCGGTCCCTTCATCCATCCACATTCGCATTGTATATCTGCTTTGTCAATCTTTCATCTGTCATTATTTCCACATGACCGAACCAGCGGATCATGCACTTTCGCATTTTAACACCAACACTTTCTTTCAATCCCACTCTTTCTCGGATCTCACTGATACGAATGCGGTCAGCGAGCGTTACACCACAGACTTTCATGCTTTTCCTTAATTCTTCAATAACGTTGGGATAAGCACAGAATTACGTAAAGCGAGTCTAGATTTTTGACTAAAAACCTTGCTTTCAAACAGCAGCCAATGGTCCATTTACACTATTCCCTGCACATACTCTCCTCTCTACATTCGCGGTGTACCTTCCATATCTGCTAAAAGAACAACTAAGATATACAATTTCATTTATTTGCTTAAACACTACGTCATCAACCAAAAGTCTTACATCCGTTCTAGCTACGTCTCTTTCAAACACAATTATTTTGAATTTCATCGCATTCAAATGTATGCCCCTTTTTTTACTATCTCCTTCCATAACTGTGACCAGTGTTTGCAGCTCAGATGGTGTAGAGCCAAAAAGTACAGCATCATCTGCATAAAGCAGGCAATTCACCACTTGGTCACCCATACGCATTCCCACATTGAATGATCTTAATCTTTGTAGTTATTTTTAAAAATATAAGATAAACAAGCGTACTGACAACACACAAACCTGCTTGACTTGAGTTTAGCCAAGTTTTCTTCTTTCTTTCAAGGCATCTCTCATCCATTATATCAATCAATTCATTCACCTTCGCTTCCATTCCACCTCTCATATTCCACGAGCCTATTTGACACTCTCCACTCTTTGATTCGCCTGTTCGAGCTTGGCGTAAGAGGTGGCGATCCCCATCGCCGCATCTGCCTCTTTTCTCACCGACGAGGGCGGATCCGAACGCGCCGCCTCCAGGAAATGCCCTAACCCGCTCTGCGGTTTTTTCGGGCCAGAATTGCAGTCCAATGGACTGGCAGACGAATGGAATGGATCGCGACGTGAACGCTTCTGGCCAGTGATCCCCGTAGTATATGCCACTTTCGACGCTCCAACTCCCAAGCCTCCACCAGCAGTATATGTCACTTTCAAAACTCTAACTGCTTACTACTTCCAGTAGTTTAAGTTCTTGCCTTGATGATGCTGTAATAAGCAAAACCGGTAGGTTAATAATAAAATAATAAATTATAAGTGATACGTAAAACCGTACAAGTGTTTCTTCATTTAAAAATATGAATATTTGGAAGTTTTACCACGCGCCGACGATGGAAATTATCAAACATATAACTTCCAAGCCTCCGCCAGTAATTAGTATATGTCACTTTCGAAACTCCAACTTTTAATCCTCCTACCTGTCTCCACACAAAAATATACCATAATTTTAGGGCCATATTATGATGTGAAAGAAAGGCAAACACATTTTAAATATTAATAAGTGTAATGATCGGTATGGCTATAGCTTCACTTATCCTACTTTCAAATCAAGGATACCACTTTTTTCGATTTATAGTTACACTAAAATAAAATTGGAGAAATCTTGTCGGCTAAACGCATACACACACACACACTCACACACAAACAAACACACATACATAGTTATATACCTATACGATATAATCACGCTGCCGTGCTATGTAAAAAGCAATGCTAAGTATATCGCTACAACAAAACGAGGTTTATTATGTCGGAGTGTAAAGATATTTAGAATGGTATCTAATAATCTTTGCTACATTCAATCAAATTAATTTTTATTAAAATGAAAATTTAGGCTGCGTCAGCACACGACCTGATCGAAAATTTGTAAGACGAAGGGAGATTAAAACCACTATGATTTTCGTTTTACCGGCCGATATCTTAAAAATTTGCTAGCACCACGTGCAACGCGCAGTGAATATATATATATTTTCTATAAATTTTAAAGAAAGAAAAAATTTCGCCCCAGACAGGATTTGAACCTGTTACCTTTCGTCTCAAGCCGACGAATGCTCTAACCAATTGAGCTACTGAGGATTCAAGTCCCGTGGCGAAATTTTTAATTCCTTTCTAACCCGTTAACGCGGGTAGTTATGTCCTATAGATACACAATTCTGAGTACATGTGAGTATATGTTTGTTCCGTACAAAGTCAAGTAAATGATTATTGTATTTTACCACAATATCAGTGATACTTGATAGCAATACGTCCAAAAATACCAAAAACGCACAGTTTTTGAGTTTTCACTTCTGCTGGAATTTCCTGTGCAATCCCTTGATATTTTTATTATGCTATCATTTTCTGTCAAGACTGTAGGTACCTTTATATCGCCAATATGTAATTTGAATACGCTGTCACTTAAATAATTTTATTGATCCTTTAGTACTTTGCTACTATTTGACAACATATCTAATCTGTAATCTGGTAATATTCATGTAACAGTATTTAAAACTTCTGTAAAGGAACATAAACGAAAATAAAAAAGAAATTATAATAAAATAACTGTACACATTTAAATATTTTTTTTTACTTAGTACATTATTTACTACCATATCATATTGAAATCCATTTTAATTCGAAAGAGCAAGCACACGGTACTCCTTGTATATCTTTGTTATTATATACGTATATACCAAAGAAGCCAGACAGGTTTGTCAGGATCGTGAGGTCTGGCAATCGATGCTACCTACCCCGGAAGGAACTTGGCGTGAAGATATGTATACCGCCACCCATAACGCCAGGCCCGCACAGGTGAATCGAGGAGTGGAGAGTGTCAAATAGGCACGTGGAATGTGAGAGGGGGAATGGAAGCGAAGATGAATGAATTGATTAAGTCAAAAAGCTAGACTCGCTTTGCATAATTCTGTGCTTATTCCAACGTTACTGTATGGAAGCGAGAGTTGGGTATGTCAGAAAGAGCATGAAAGTAGGATAAATGCGGTCGAAATGAGAGCACTACGGAAAATCTGTGGTGTAACGCTGGCTAACTGCATTCGTAACAGTGAGATCCGAGAAAGAGTGGGATTGAAAGAAAGTGTTGGTGTTAAAATGCGAAAGGGCATGCTCCGCTGGTTCGGTCATGTGGAAAGAATGACAGATGAAAGATTGACAAAGCAGATATACAATGCGAATGTTGATGGATGTAGGTACCCGGGGAGACCAAGGCTGACATTTCACGATCATATTAATCGGATATTATCAGAGGGTGGTGCCAAGAGTCTCCGAAACCGGCGTGTTTGTATAAAAAGGGTTATGAATGTGAAGGAAGCAAGAAAGGTTTGTCAGGATCGTGAGTACTCTCGATACTCTCTGCCTACCCCGTAAGGGACTTGGCGTGAAGATATGTATGTATGTATGTTCTATACAAATTGTTTTTCAATTGGCATATGCATAAGTTATATGGATACTCGCACC
>NJDC01001033.1:63823-83544 GCA_002245475.1 Calephelis virginiensis
AAACCGGCGTGTTTGTATAGAAAGGGTTATGAATGTGAAGGAAGCAAGACAGGTTTGTCAGGATCGTGAGTCTGGCACTCGATACTCTCTGCCTACCCCGTAAGGGACTTGGCGTGAAGATATGTATGTATGTTCTATATAAATTGTTTTTCAATTGGCATATGCATAAGTTATATGGATACTCGCACCGACCTTCATTAGTTGTGTAAGCGCTGGCGGAACTGCGGATCACCTTTTCCCCGTGTTGGTCCGGACTCCTTTGCAGAATAGTCCTGTGCCAGACAGCTCTTAAAAGGCGAGCATAGGCGTACCGTCACTAACACCGTGACATCTATGACATCTAACTAGGTGATAGAGTTCCAGCAGCGCAGCGACTCGCCCGGATTGGTGCTACCGCCTTACCCATTCCTGCCGTCATCACGTCAGCGTTTGCCGTTGACATGCCGCGGTTCGGAAGATAGGGTAGATGGTAAATTTACATTTGCTCGACGTCTAACATCCCAGCCTAAGGTTGGCAACGCACTATTACCACCACTGGAGTCTTTAGGCGGTGTGAATTTCTTACTACAGGAAATCCGTCTGCTTGTTTACCCTCAAATATTAAAAAAAAATTGAGCAACGTATCGCTTGTATGAATAAAGTCAGTAGCATTATGTTGTGACGTCGCCTAGAAACGTCAAAGGTGTTCTTCCTACCGCGTCTCTAAGCGACGTGAATTTCTCACCATTAAGAAATCTGTCTGCTTGTTTGCCTTCTAATATCATAAAAATAAAAATACAAATAATATGACTGTAATAAAAGTCACGAAATATATCGCGCCACTTAATTTAGGGTGATCGCTCTTCCTTGAAAGTCGTTCTATTAGATATTAGATAAATATCAAATAATGAAGTTTTGATAATATCAGCACATTGTCTTTTTAACAACATTGGCGCACTTTCCAGGTTTAAATTACTTTTTGTTTATAACACAATCTCTGGTTTACCATTTCAGTAGCAATATACAATATTTTTTAAATTATAATCATTTAATCTAAACTAATAAAAAAAAACAAGAATTAGGCTGTCAGTTACAATTTTTTTTATTGGTATTACCATCCGATAAATAAAAATATTTGACAAAATCTGCTAGATTGTTGAAATAGAACAGTTATCCTGATTATGCGGTAAAGTCTTTTACAATTTTCTTGGATTAGTACTACTACTTATTCTAATTGTGCGTAAGTGCTCGTTATTGAGTCGTATTAAATTTTGAAGGGAACAACACCCAACAAATGTATTTACTGAACATGAGGTTTAACAACAGTGTGTGTCTACAGGCAAGGTGTTTTTTTTTAAATCAGAAAAATCATCTAATTATTTTTCTTATAATATGTAATAAAACATCATTCGATCAAAATATTCTTTATTAGATGTCTATAGTACTTTCTTATTATGATATAAGGAAATTTCTTATAAAAGGTGGTAAGGACACGGCCATGCTTAAATACGTTTAATTAGCTATAGGTTTTCGTTTTTTGTGACAACGTAATGTCTAAAGCTTTAGTTATCAAATAGTTTTCCCCGTGTTGGTCCGGGCTCCTTTGTAGAATAGACCATCTGCCTTCCTTGCCAGGCAGCTCGTAAAAGGCGAGCAAACAAGCACCAGTAAAGTTATTCGCTGTCCTACTCATCAGACCGGAACGCAAAAATGACTGATACACTGACACCATCCCCTTCTTTGTAAAACAAAAATAACTACTCTATAACAAACAATACAACACAATGATAATCACTGGTTGTAAGAACATCCACTCTTGAGCACAATATTTATGCGTAGCTACCTTTTGCGAAAGGTACGGCAGGTTTTTGTGGAGATGTCTGTCTAAACACGACATCTGGAGCAGGGGGTGCAGGCGGCGAGCTCGCGACCCTCATCCCGCGTCGAAGCTAGCCACGGACGCCGTTTCAGCATTGGCAGGATAAGTATGTTTACCCGTCTTGATAAGTATATGGTAGTAATACACTGAATCAATGTTAACGATAGAGTGGTTGATTTTTATATGAACTTTTAAAATAACCTTATAGTTATCTAGTATTATAACAAATTTCTTACCACCAGTTTCGCAATAACTCTTTTGTCAGTACATATTGTATTACAATGTTAGTTAAAATACATCCATGATTACAACACTTTTAAAGTACAGTGATGTGAAAAAGTGTTAAGGTTAATATAAAATTATACAGTTTGTTTTACGTACACAATAACAGTAGAACAATACACATAAAAAACAAAAGAGGGAAAATGATAAAATTAATACAGTACATTTAGTATAAAGTTCGTACATATTACTTAAAACATAATAATAAGTACAACTTAAATTAGAGTACAGTTTTGGTATCAATTTATTTTAAGTGCGCACTCGTTTTATGGTAGGTAGGTACCTACAGAAATGAAACAAAATACATTCTATAAAATTAGATTATGGCCATATCTCTGCTAAGTTAATGATAAAAAATAAAATAACAAAAAACATGACAAATGAGTAACTATAGTATTTAACTAGCTAATACTAGTGGTTATTTGTGCTAGACAACAAATTATATTACTACAGTATTTTACTAACTAAAATTAGTGGTTATTTTTGCTAGACAATTAACGTTATTTTGCAGAATCATAGCTAACCAACACAGAAAACGAATAGTATTTTTGACTGTCCGTCCTCTCCTACTAATTTTTGGTTGATACTGGACTATTTCAAGCAAGAGTCATCCTTGTAATGTGTAACGTCCTCTTTTTGAACATATGCTGGTTTTAGCCCCTATCGATATATATGTTATTTTTCCTGTTGTCTAACTGTATCTGGTGAAATTTTTCGTTTATTTCGATGACTCAATAAGGACCTGTGTATGGTGGTTCAAGCGATTTACGAACACTATCGGCATACATACTCGCATTTATTTAAGTCGGGCTGGACAAATAATCGCTTACTTGTTTTATAACTTCCTTTCCAAAGTTTTCAACAACTAAATTAAATTTTGCGTCGTCGCTCAACTTTTGTGATGACAATATTGAGTATCACATATCAGTTTGGTATGTGGTTCATTTAAGTCGCTTTTGTCAGATCTTTGTGATGAAATTCATCTTCAATAGTAATTAGTACTTAATACTGAACTCTATTGATAACGTAATGTATAGCAGGCCTCGACCTGAATAAAATTTATTTTTATAGCTTTTCGAACTAAAAAGTTTTTTATAAGTCAAGAGTATTTATTTCAGTTTCATTAAAATGTTCAAAAATGATTTGATGGGAAGAAATATGCGTATCTTAAAATAATGGATTGAATTGGCGGGTTGTCAGCCCTAGGATTTAAGGAGCCTCTTGCGTAAGGAGGCATATTTTTAGGAATTAGCAAATAATGAAATGACTCTTTTGGTTATAAAAAAACAACCGTCGCCTACAGGTTGGTACCATAGCACCACCGCTGTCTTTTGACCGGGGTTCTAAGCTACGTATGGAAGTCCACAATATTTTCCACTAGCTGCCGCTCGCAGCTTTTCGCGCGTACCAACTAATATTTTTTCGTAAATAGATAACTTTAAATATTTTGATATATATCATATTTCTGTAAAGTTTTATTTAAATCCGTTCATTAGTTTATGCGTGAAAAATCTATCAACTCTCACAAACTTTTGCATTTATATTATTAGTGGGATATATGATGAGGTGGTGGGACCTATCTGGACAATCTGTTACACAGCTCTACTACACATTATATACATATGTTCAACTCCCTTACGGGGAAGACTGCGAGTAACGAGTGCCAAATTTCACGATGCTTGCTGACCTTTCTGGCTTCCTCCGCATTTACTACCCGCTTCACATAAACACATCGGTTTTGGATACTCTTGATACCACCCTCGGATAACACGGAGCAATTTTATCGTGGAATGTCAACCTAGGACTCCTCGGTTATATCCATCCACATTCGTATTGTATATCTGCTTTGTCAATCAATCACCTGCCGTTGTTTCTACATTACCGAATACATTGCATGCCTATTCTTATTTTAACACCAACAATTATTTCAATTCCACTCTTTCTCGGATCTCACTGTTATAAATGTTACTACAACTTAATTATTCGGATTACTTACCTGCAGTATTAAAAAGTACTAAAACGCAATAATAATATAGTGACCAGTAACGTTGAATCAGACAGTTTCCCGTAGGAAGCGGACACGTATCAGCCACGACATCGTCTCGTCCGCGGTACCGCAGACATGTCTCCGCCCTTATTCATACTACCCCAAATGCCCTTGTAATCCATGTGTCCGAGTGCGCCGGCTGCACCTAATACTCCGCATTATCAAGAACTGTGAGAAACACATACATACAGCATTGTAAAATATGTCTACTTTCATTTAATTATTACATCAATCCGTGCATCTTAGTCTTGGTCGACAAAGTAGGACTTCTTTAATTAAAATCTTCTCAAGTAGTCTTTGTGTCTTATTTTATTTAACACCCTAGCTGATCTGACAAAATGTGTTGTCCTATGAATACTGTCGCTTTTTTTAATATAAGATTCCTAACGATAGTTAGCATAACAAAAAATACCAATTGAAATTATTCCATTTCTTCAAGCTTTATGTGATCATCAAAGGAAATAGATATTCATCAATACATATTATAAAACAAAGTCCCCCGCCACGTCTGTCTGTCTGTCTGTGCGCGATTTACTCGAAAAGTACTGAACGTATTTTTATTCGGTTTTCAACAATAGATAGAACAATTCTTGAAGAAGGTTTTAATATAATATAATAAATGTATAGTAAGTTCAATATGTCGGCAAAACATAAGCCGATCGCGAGCTTTCCTCGAAAACGCTGCAAAAACCTTTTGAGTTTTAACAAAACAATGTATGGTGGGATTGTTTCCCTTCGATAGATCTCAAAAAAAGTAAGCGGTGGTAAATGTCTATCTTTAAAGACTAACCCACAATAACCGTTTATTGCGTTTACTTAAAACAGTAAAATGAAGGGTTACTTTAGAACACATTTTTAACAATACAGTATTAACCTTTAATCAAATAAATCTGTTAGATACGTTATGCGTGTAATTTAGATCGAAATTGCCTTTACACTATCAGAAAAAATTAACAACTAGTGAGTTATCAAAAAGTTAAAATCTTCGGGCGCAAAATTAAATATCGTTGAAGCGTAGCAAAGACATGCGCGCTTACTGCATTCCCCCCTTCCCTCGGACATACTCACAAACTTTTGCATTTATAATATTAATAGGTAGGATTTTTATTCTTGAATAACCGAAGCGAAGTGAGGGCGGGCAGCTAGTGCTTATATGAAAGAAGATGTGCTTATATTATGTCAGTTGCAAATGTCAATCCATCAAGTTCGTGTAGAGTTTCCATTATGATTTTTTTTGCATTTGACGATACAGGCACAGGTCTTTCTAATCCTGGATCAGGTCGACGCGACTACTTCTTCAACGATTTTTAATGGCCCAGTTAACCAATATTCATTTTCAACGACATCATCGTCGCATTACACTTGAATGGATTAAACAAATTCAATAGCTCATTGTATACAGTGTTAATTATTTTCAGGATGAGGTTTCTATAAAAAAAATATTTACGGAACTTTGGAAAATTTAAGAATTAAATATATATAGTTGAGAAAAACAATGTCTGTTGATTCAGCTGGTGTAATATAAATTTACTTGTTTCAAAGTTAAACCACACTGAATAGCAGGGACCAGGTATAGGTACACCGCAAATTCAAAAGTCGAGCCATATAATATTCTGGGTTCAGTATATTTAAACTGGTTAGAAGATTGTAAGTGGTAACTATGTTTAATACGGCACATTTAACATAGTTACTACTTATAAACTTTTGACCCGTACAGACAATGTATATTTCTACTTAATACTACTACCAGTCCTCTATTATAAGTATATTCAGGTCTTCAACCCTGAATCGTTAGGCATTGGTCAACTACTTACGACTAGAGGAAGACTCTAAGTCTCATTATGCCTATAGCCTATGTAGTGGCATAAGAACCACGCACATTTTAAATAAAAATATTTACTCGAAGTCAATCCAAACGTAGTATGATATAAGTTTGATATTTACACATACATTTTAATTTAAGAGCCTTTCAATGGATCTTTTTTTAAGAAATATTGTTCAGGTTCCTTTTATAGAACAGATTTTCTGCATTTCTTTGTCTGATAGTGAACGTAGATTAAATTGACAGGATGGCAAGTGGGAAGATGCTGTGACAACTTTTCTATATTTGCCTCCATATTAACAATCATATTATGGCACGGAGGATAAAGTAGCCAGTAGACTGACACAATTAGCCTAACATGCCGCTCACAGGACAACGCCACATATGCTATTACATATAGGCCGCGTCTGTTTAATGTCAATTGTCTAATACGGTCAGGAATGCAGTCTGCTTTTTCGTTGTCTTATTCAGTAAGTAAATCTCAACATGCAGAGTACTTCCAATTAAATTCTAAGTTTCACGATGCTATTTTTTTATTTTTTCGAAATATAAAGAATTTAACATTATTCATATATAATACAAATTTGAATTGTTAAATGTGTTGGTAAGCGCATAACTGCCGAAAGATTGGATCGATTTGGCTAATAATTTTTATTGTGTTAGTTATTATAACGGATATTAATAGTTAAAATAACGGAAATTATTAGTAAAAAAAGTTTAGTCGCAGTGGTATTTTTTGACATGTCAAACGCTTTTGACTTCATAGATCACAACAATCTTCTTATTAAACATCAAAATTATGGTATCCGAGATATCGCTTTACAGCGGATTAAAAGTTATCTGTCAAATCGTAGGTAATACGTTGAGATTAACACAACTAAAAATAAATCTGAAATAATAACATACGAATCGGAAAGCTTGTTAAATAAATTTGGTGTTCCACAGGGCACCATACTTCCTCCCTGATATTCTATCTGAATATCATATATTGCTTATTATATAGTACCATTCAACAAAAAAATACAAATTAACTAAACAAGACTTATCTGGCAGCTCGTAAAATCTAAAAAAAAACCTTAATAATAACACCGTCACCTAAACTTAAGTAGGGGATTCTCTGTTTGCCTTGTGTCGTATAAATTACTTTAAACTATTTGTTTCGCTATATATTCTTTGTTTTGTGGGGCAATAATTAGACATATTGAAAGAATACTTACGTACTAGTCAATTCGTACATCGTTTGTCTTACCGATCGTTATCCGTGTCGAAATAGTGATAAATTCCGGTAGTAATTTCCTTTATCCGTCTCCCGCGATAGCAAATACGTCTTGCCGAAGGATTAATCAATACCTTATCTTGGCTTCTGTTTATGCAGCTTGACCACTGATAAAACAGTACTTTATAAGCTATCGCCTGTGACTTTGACTGTATAATGACAGCACAATTGTAAATAATACTGTACCTATTTGTTACAAAATTTCTCCAAAACGACTGCACCGATTCCTATGAAATTTTGTGTGTATATTTTGTAGGTCTAAGTGTGGGACTTACATTAATTACCCCAGGTGATAAGTCGAGTGGTCCACCCATTTTTTTATGTTTATCCTTATTTTATTTTATGGGCGCCACTGTAACGTAGTGGGAGTGGCTTAGCTACCACCCAACACTATGTTAACAAACTTTAGTCAAACTTGCTAAAATGAACAAACAAACAGCCAAACTTAAGCAAGTTTGACTGTTTGTTTGTTCATTTTTCTGTTAACATAGTGGTGGGTGGTAGCTAAGCCACCCCCACTACGTTACAGTATTTTCTATGATTTGACAAAATACTTACAACAATTTTCCGTTAGTACTTTAATAACTTTGTTCTCAGCTGTTGATAATTCATAATCACTACATAGCTTAAAACAAAGTTGGTTTCTGCTGCCTGTGCCTTAAATTATTAAAATTATGCAAATTTTCCCCGTGTTGGTCCGGGCTCCTTTGCAGAACAGACCATTCCGCCTTCTTGCCAGGCAGCTCGTAAAAGGCGAGCATAGGCTTACCGTCACTAACACTATGATATCTGACTAGGTGGTAGAGTTTCACAGCGACTCACCCGGACTGGTACCACCGCCTTACCTATTTCTGCCGCCATAACGTCATGACGTTTCCGGTTCGGAGGTTGAGGTAGCCGGTAAACAAACTTACTTTTGCTCGAAGCCTAACATCCCGGCTTTAAGGTTGGCAACGCGCCATTACCACCTGTGGTGTCTCTAGGCGTCGTGAAATTTCACCATCAGGTAATCCATCTGGTTGTTTGCCTTCCAATATCGTAAAAAAAAAACGGGTTTCGATGTGGTATTGTTGGATTTGAAAGAATACAAAAAGAAAGTTTATATGTATCATAACACGGAAGTTTGTCCAACCGTCTAATGCTGCAATGGGGTGCTAGTAAAATTTATATATATAAAAGAAAGTCGTGTTAGTAACACGTGTTAGTAACACTATTTATAACTTAAGAACAGCTAAATTGATTTGGCTGAAAACGGATGGGAAAGTAGCTTAGAACCAGGAGACGGACGTAGAATACTTTTTGTCCCGTTTGACTGCAAGAAATCTAGGAAAAACAATTTTTTTTCATACAAACTGAATGGATAGAAAGAAGTTCGCCGGAACAGCTAGTAATAAACAAATATCCCTGGTCAAATTTCAAACAAAATGTCTAACCCCAAAGTGAGCAAATTCAATGGTTTTGTAAAATCCGTAGGCGTCTTGTGGTTGCGTGCGTGTGTTTCCTTGTTTTAGAATTCTAACAAACAGCTGAAGATAGGTAAGCTGCCTAGTACTGATGGCAAGCAGAATTGAATCGGCGGATTCAGGTGTTAATGAAACTAGTGGTTAATGCGAACTTCGAAATGCAATAATCGCAATTTTGTAGCGGTGGTAGGATTGTAGTCCGCTGAATTTGTAAAAACCTCGCAGTTAGTTAACATATTAGCCATTTCAAAAAAAAGCGGTGGTAGATGCTCCCGTGAGGTAGCTCGGTATATTGGTTATCCAGACGTTCCTGTTGTCTTCATTTGTTGTAAGTATTGTGTAAGCATTTTTTTAAGCATATTTATGAATGTTAGATTTTTTTCATAAAAATATAACACTTCTGGTTTAAATGTTTGCGTGTTGGCCTGCAACATTCTGAGAAATATGGGGGTTTCAAAAAGGTCAGCCTAGAATATATATTTTGTTGGACTTGACTGCATGAGGTCCCGGGTTCGAATCCCGGGTCGGGCAACAAAAGGAAAATTGGGGTTTTCCAATTTTCTAGTAAAAAAAAATGTTGCTTGGGATTGGATACGTGCCCGGTTGTCGATAGGCTTGACACCGATCACATTGTGGGACTTAGTGTCTTCGGCTAGTCGTGGGTGCCCTGGTTGTGCCTCTGCCTACCTCTTCGGGGATATGGGCGTAAAGATTTTTTTTAAACGTAATTTTTTTAATTTCAAATATTCAATAAAAATAAAAGACTTCAGAAACTACAAACGCAAAAAGGGTTTTTTTTCCACTTTACATACAGTTACAAAACTCAAATTATGTCTATACCTAATAATTAATATCCTTTTGATGTCGACGCCAATTGGTTAGGTTTATAAAATACACTATTTGCGTAAATATTTTATATATGATAATGT
The DNA here is from genome assembly GCA_002245475.1 of Calephelis virginiensis. Lineage (NCBI taxonomy): Eukaryota > Metazoa > Arthropoda > Insecta > Lepidoptera > Riodinidae > Calephelis > Calephelis virginiensis. Next base: position 73,501 of record NJDC01001033.1, read on the forward strand.
GATAAAGTAGATTTAGTTTTACTTTTTTAATGTTTTGTATTTTTTTTTTATTTTACAAGTTTGTAAATCATAGTTATGTAAGATATTTAACTTTTACATATTTTTGATACTAGTTATATTCTTTATTTTTCGTTATTGTAAATACAAATTATAAAAAACATTACAAAAAAACAACGGGTTTAACTCCGGGAGTGCCGGCAGAAGTGAAAACTTAAATATTTACGTTGTGCGTTTTTAAAATTTTCGAATAGTTAGGGAATAATTTTGCACGAATTTCTTTAATAATCAGTATGAAAGTATTATAATTTATGTGGTAGAAATAATATTCATTTATTGCGCTATCGTACACAAACATGACAACACGAACATTCGTGCTAGGACACTGTGACATTTTATTTGCGCAAGCGCCTTGCTCCGTCTTACGAATTTTTGTATTACGAATCAGTTCACGAGTTCTGACGCGAGTTTAGAAGTTTTTACCCATTTCAAAAAAAGTGCGCAACGCAACTAAAGAAGTTTTTACTTCAAAAATGTACAAGTGGCGTTTTTATCATCCAATACATGCTTTACGAACGAAAAGTAAGTACACAATCTTGCAAGTAATAAAATGTAAAAAGATAATAAATACGAGGGCCAAACTGAAAGTTTTTAGAACTGGCAACTTAAAAGCATTATATTAAAAGAACAAGTTTAAATTTTGAAAATAGAACTCTTTACCAATAATATTGAGTATACATTTCATTCATTTGTCATTTGTTTTACGATTTGGCGGCAAATTGAAAATTGTCTGTGCACGTCAGAATGAATTTAAGCCGAGAAAATTTTCGTGCAATGATTTTTTATGACTTTCGATGTCATATAAGTCAACAAGAAAGTTATGATAGACTTCGATTGGCTTTTCACGATGAAGCCCCATCTCGTGCCACAGTTTACAAATTGTTTAATGAATTCAAACGTGGTCGAACTAATCTCACCGATGATTTGCGTGAGGGACGGCCTTCTACAGCGACAACTGAAGACAATATCAGTGTTGTGCGGCGTATGATAGAGACTGACAAAAGAGTGACCAATCGGCAGATTCGGACAAGTCTAGGCATAGGTATGAGTCAAGTGCACAAAATCCTCCATGAACATTTAGCGGTCAGGAAGCTTTGTGCCCGCTGGATACTGCATAAGCTCAAAGGCTCAAAAACTCCGCCGTGTTGATTGGTGCCGAGAAATGATCCAAAAATTTAACGGAGGTGACTCAAATGCTGTGTTCGACATACTAACGGGTGACGAAAGCTGGATTTACTGTTATGATCCGGAAACCAAAAGACAGTCTGCTCAGTGGGTGTTTCCTTCCGAAGAGTTGCCAACTAAAGTGAAGAGAGGTCGAAGTGTTGGAAAAAAGATGGTGGCCTCGTTCTTCGGAAAGACAGGTCATTACGCGACAGTTGTCTTAGAAGATCAGAAAACGGTTAATGCAGAGTGGTACACTAACAACTGTTTGCCACTTGTCTTGGAAAAAGTTCGAGAGAAACGACCTCGCAGCAGGATCCTCCTTCATCACGACAATGCCTCGTCGCACACCGCCAGGCAAACGTTCGACTATTTGGCGACCTCAGACGTGGAATTACTGGGTCACCCGCCGTATAGCCCCGACCTCGCACCCTGCGATTTTTATTTATTCCCGAAAATAAAAGAAAAACTTCGAGAAAAACATTTTATGGACGCCGAAGAAGCAGTGGCTGCGTTTCAAAACGCCGTCGAAGAGACCCCTAAGGCCGAGTGGGCAAGGTACTTTTCTCAATGGTTCCATCGAATGCAGCGATGTATTGATGTAAATGGACGCTATTTTGAAAAGTTATAATAAAACTAATAACTTGCTAGAATGCTTAGTTTTTGATTCTCTAAGAACTTTCAGTTTGACCCTTGTATACTTTTCTTTTCACGACTTCATCTTTTGGGTTGGCTGAAAGAAATTGATGCCATTAATAAGCCCCTTGTGTTTCCTTAAACGATAATTCTGTGTGCAATACAATATAAAATGAATAACAAAATCTTAGTTTTAACTTAAGATAAAACTATGTAACGAACATGCGCAATCAAACAGCGAAGCATTAAGGACAACTATGGATACAGATTTCTCTTACCATCTTACAGTTTTGTGCCTTTAAGTTGTTTTACCTAAACAATAAAAAAAACCTAAAAATTCAGGGGCGATTTAAAAATAAAAATAGACGTGCATGTGGACGTAACAGTAACAACTAGTAACAGAAAGTAGTAGAAACAGTAACAGAAGTAACAACTGGTTTGAAAAAGATATTGTTGAAAATACAAGTGTATAATATTTAAAAATATAAATTTATATAAATAGAAGCTTCTAAGAAGAAAGTAATACTTCTATGCTCTTAAATAATTAACTAAGTTTTACAGGACATTACATATTGCAGGAGTTGCATTCAGCTAATTTCCCCAGGCACTAATTTGTTATGCCTTCTCCTCAAACGTTACGCATACTAGAGTTTCGTGTTTAATGAGCTCATTTAACATCCTATTTCAGTAAAATGTTGTTAATTATTCTGATACTAGAAGCCCGTTCCAGTTTCGCACGGGTGAACAAACTCCTGTGGTATTATACATGGAAACATTTCCCTTAAATCACTCTATTAAAAACAAACCGAATCGAAATCCGTAGCGTAGTTTTAAAGATTTAAGCATGAGATATATAGAGGAAAATGACTTTGTTTTACACTATGTAGTGATTATCTATACATTAGTTAGACCCTTTTAAGTTATATACCAAATTACTGGTTATTGACCATGACTTTGGGCAAGTTTGAATAATTTAGCTATCCCGCGGAAATATCAAGAGGAAAATTATTTTTCTTTTAAATTTGAACAAATTAGAGTGAGTTTTGGAATTCGGTTGATATATTTCCTGTAATTTATGAGTTTGTCACAAATATCATCAGAAACTACTAAATTGTATTCGCTAAAATTCAACAATGATGCAGACATATACTAAGCAATAGTTTCATTAAAATGCAACTCTAAAATAGAAAATCAATTCCCTTTTTGGCAACAAAGAAACAGGTGCTTAAATTTTCTAGTAAAAACAACGTTGTCGTGGATTCGATACAGGCCCGGTATGCTTGCCACTAATCATTTTGTAGGACTTAGTGCCAGCAGTAGTTGGCTTGTGCGTCTGCTCATCTCTACAGGTCGTGAAAATACTATTTTTTAAATTAGAGATGTGGAAATTGGCTAAAAAAGCTGGAGTCGAGTTTAGCCTTAAAAATAAACTTTTAATTACTCAGAATTCTAAACATCCTTGGCAAATGTACTAATAGTAGAGCTGTAATTTACACGTAGATAAAATAGCAGACACTGCAGTGACTAAGATTGTGTTCCCTTAGTCAATAATAATCTCGGCCTAATTGAACTAACTATACTGAACAAAAACATGATCAACCTGTTAGTGCGTAACTTTTTAACATTCAAAGTACGCGTATTTAATATTCAATGATTATACGTCTAAAGTACCATTACGACTGTGTATGGAGCATCTACATACGAACGAAAACGAGCAAATTTACAATCTCCTTACGCGCGATACGCTGATGTTCTTTACCTCGAAGGTAAACTTTTAACTTTTACCAATAAAATCAAAGACAGCATACGTACCAAATATAAATTACTTATCTGTGTCTTTCATGCATATACATATATAAAAAATATAAACTGAAACTCCCAGCAGATGTTAATTAGAGACCATATTAGCTATAAAAATACCGCAAACGTCAACTACACTACTTATTTTCCATTTCCCCTAGCCAATTGGCCACTGGTGCGAACTCTCAAAAGTTACTCAACAGTCAATAGACTCCATGCGTCTGAAGATGCCGACAAAGATGAATACCTAGTAAACAGCGTTTTAGTCACTCTAATTATTGTGATTTCTACCCTGCTTACAGAGCTGAAATATTTCCGCGTAGTGGACGACGAAAAATAGCGTAGAATGACCTAACCTTAACAGGACGAAGTTAATCAACATATTATTATAATAATTAAACTAGTTATAAATATAAATAATTAGCTTAAAATTTAAAGCACATGTAATTAAATAATATTTTTATAAATGTTAAAATATTCGCACACCAAAATATGGTAGAATATGTTGATATACTTACTTAAATATTTTTGTAACATCTCATTTACACACATATTCCGCAAATAAATAATTTTCTTTCTTTCTTTCTTTCTTTCTTATCAAAGATCTTAATAATAAAAAGACATCGATGACTAATAACATCTCCAATAAAGTAATTAAATACTTTTGCCTATTCTAATGTAAATAACTAACACTAATAAATACTTGTATCTTATTTTTCTATAAGTAGGTATTCTTAACAGGTGGAAAGTAGCCATCGTTACAGGAATAAATGCGCAAAACGGACAAACCACCTAAAAGCGTGGTTATTTATATTCCGATCAGTCTCATCAGTTCACATTTACGAGCATCTTGTTCTTGCTTGCTTTGTAATGATCCTAGCCTTAAAATAATTTAAAATAGAGGCGTAATTTGTGATTTCAGATAATTTATTCAAGTACCAATCACTAATCAAGTGCACCGCTTTACGGACATACTAAATAGCCTAAATAAACTAAAACCAACATAATATTGGGAGTAATATTCTTCGAGTTTGTAAATTCAGATATCTCACAAAAAAAATTTGGAGTTGTGAGAAATTTGACTCTAAGTATGAGTATTGCGGAGTTGGTACTCTCTTCATTACCATACACCCTCTATACGAACGAAGCATCCCGACAGTCGAGAGTCCACATAGCCTTTTTCGAGGACAACACCTACAGCTCTTGTAGAAATTTTATAGCGAACTTCCTCCAGGAGGAAGCGACTGGGTGACTGGCTCAGAAAGTAGCGCGTAGAAGTTAACCTTGACAAAAGAGCAGCTATGTTCTTTAGTCGATATTGTAAGCTAAACGGATAGATAGCACCCGATCTGAGCCAAATTTCATAAAAATGGTTTAGCAGTTTTTGGGTATAGAAATTACAAACTTACAAACAAACGTACTATTTTTCGGATCTATAATATTAGTAGGATTTACACATTATAAATAAGCATAATAAAATGTCACTTATAAATAAAGTGACTCCTTGCAAAACATGGTTTGAAAACCAAACAAAGTAAATACTCTTTATAAAGTGGTCAGAACAATTTCATTTTATTCATCCATAGCCTTTCTGTATATCTTTTCGACTCACGTAAATCATCGTATAATAGATTCGTCCGTATTGCCATTGGTAGCCCGTGGTACATATACATCGCAATCGCGATCCGTACTTACTAAGAAATAATAGCTGACCATCCAAAAATGGCCTTTGAACACCAGACTTAGGAGCCCTTCGTATTTGTACGGATCACTACGATGCCATAACGGCGACAATTGAGAGCCTCGCTTATAACGCATACTTGTTTCTTAATGTCATCAACATGTCGACCAGTTTCGGTGACGAAGATCTCTTTTCCACCACAGCTAACACTGACTTACTACGGAGACTCTGGAGGCAGCTTTTAGTGCGGGCGTTGTAGTAAATCCAAGTCAAATAAATAATAATCAGTGTGCACAAAAAAGCAAGATGAGTTATAAAGGTCGATCCAATCACGCGATGCTGGAAACAATTGCTTCGTGCTTCATCTATGATACTCATCTGTTATAAATCTAAAAAAAGTTTTAGAGACTATGACATGCCGATACTTTAAACACTATGACAATTTGGTGTCCGTAAAATGATATATAAGATAAGCAGTACGGAATTTTCGGTTAGAGTGTGTCATTCTATTGATGACGGCTTAGTTTTTAACAGTACACTCTGTCTAAATTTAGTTTAACCTTTTTTCTAAGTAACTTAGTTCACACCCGATTGCTAGGTACGAGTACTTTAGCAATTCTATTAAGATCGATTCGCGTGGTAGTTATGGTGCTCGCCACGTTGTGGTGCTTCCAAATCCGAGCGCCTTAGGCCGTTACCCAGTTGGCTTTTATGGGCGGGCCGGCCCTGATTAAAACGCTTAATATCCTTTGCATTTGTAAATAAACGTTAATACTTACAGCAGTACGGAAAATATTTAAACCAAAATAGCAATATCCTTTTAATATCCGTTTCAGTTTCCGCCACTATTAATCGCTATTGTAAATTATCATCATTTCGTGGACGTATTAATTTAAAAGACTTGGTGCCATTTCACATTTCTCATCATTTTTTAAACCTCTATATATATAATGAATGTTACATGTAATATGATAAATGAATACAGCTGAGCAGTAATACATATAAGATTATGCGCCAATTTAATAAGGTAACAACATATTATATGCCTGTTTGCATAACAAATGCAAATGTCGCTTATATGATTACTTGACAAATGATCTCCGGTAATCTGGTAATTTGGTTTGTCAAATTATCCTATTTATATGCACATACACAGAATCTCAAACTAGCTCGTCTGGACTGATGTATCCAGTCCAGACCTGATCTATTCCTTCTACTACTTATAGAGCTACTGCTCGCCTTTTTGTGTTCATAGCTAGAGGGAACGGTTACAGGAAGACTTGAATTTGTGACCATCCAAGCCATACAATAAAAACGCATCAGTACCTAGTCAGTATCTATAGCAGATGATTGTCTACATTAGGGTCGTCACCTGCTCGTTCTATATCTCAAGACGTAAAAATTAAATAAAATTTCAATTTTTATAACGCAAAATTTTAAAAACATTTATTTAGTCAAAAAACAAAATTTACATTTAGTAAAATTGCACAAAAGCAACTTCAATTTTGTTATTATGTCATACTTATATGTAGACAGTTAAATATCTATTATTAAGTATAATTCAAAATGCTCCGAACCAATTGACTTTAAATAATGAGACCACCTTGAGGGTTACATTCTTTCCAAAAAATTCACATTCAGCATAAGTGAAAAATTGCAAATACTAAATCGTTTGACATCAGCTACAAACAGTATGTATGAACAAAAGCATTGTTTTTTCCGTGTTTCCTGCTATTTTCCCGATTTTTCCTTTCATAGGACCTTATTGTGATAATAAACTACGCAACAAAAATATAGTTAGCAAAATTGGATCATCCATTCAGATATATACACATATACGAGTACGCTATGTAGTCGTTATTATATGGGAATCATCTCATTTTTCTCTCAATTTTTTATTTATTTTTACACAGTTTTGTTACATCCTTAAGAAAATATACTTGTTTTCTAAATGAAACTTTTCAAAACTAATCGTCAAAATTGGACTGTTACATAGATCATTATGCTTAAACTGACATACTTCATTTTTTTCGGAAGTTAAAAATGGCTACCGCTTATTTGAAAATCTGTTTCTGAATGAAGTAAGGTGTCCGCATTTGGCTTATATTGCATAAAAATAAGTTCTACACAAAGTCTCGCTCAGAGTTGACAAAGCACGCTGACTATGAAATTGTAATAGATTTATGTTCAAGCATTTGACTCATTGTCCTGATTTAAGCAAGTAGGTGTTTCAAAAGCATAAGCAACACCATTCAAAATAAAGAGCTTTGCTAATCGGAATTGTTCGATTTATAAAAAAATATAGATAAAAATAAATAAAAATTGTGTTGATTTATGCGGCTATAATTAGTTTTGACTTATAACAAATGGCTTAAAATAAAAATACAACACTATATTATAGGGATGATTTAAGCCTTTCCTTCAAACAAACAACAACAATTAAAGAAAAATAATGTGAGCAGCAAAAACACAAAAGCTTTTTGGAGTTGGAAGAAATTGGTCCCGAAAGTTGGAGTTAATAAATTAATATAACTTTGTTTAGTCCTAACTTTATAATGTTTTTAGCGGTGCATTTTATGATGAACTATTCTTTTGTTTTTGAAAATATATATCACTGCACGATGCAGTTGTACATTTGATAGATCGGGAGTGAAATTCACAACGTCATAATGGTTCGTAACAAAGCGTTTTTAGTACAGGCGTCAAATGATAATACATGATAATTACATTTTACAGTGATGTTTTCTCTAAACTACACATTACTAAACATTACTCTTCTGCTCATCCCGATCCTCGAGAAATAAAAACAAAAAAAAAACACAGGGAACACCAAATCGCACTTGAGTGGGATTTGGTGGGAACGGTGACGGTGAGAACGTTAGTTAGGCTTGTCATATTTATGTGTAATTTGAAGGATTATTTGCAACAACTGCTTACGCGTAATAAGCATAATAAAGGCTTAAAAATTTGTAGGTTGCCAAAATTTAGACTCACTAAAACACACAGGAATCAAAGGAAATACGATTGAAACATTATTCGGAATTTCGAAATAAAACAAAAAAATGTGTAAGTACATGCTCCAATTCATTCACCAATAAAAGTATAAAAATTGCAAACACGGTTTAGTAACCGCACAAAAGACGTCGTAGCTATCCGGTAAGAATTTAAGATTTAGATTTGACGAGTTTCCACATTATTTATAGTCCATTACAGAAAATATTTTTTGATAAAACAACATAATCTCGGGCTTGATGAAAAAAAGTACATTAATTTTTAATTTCTTTAGCCTTAAAATGAATAACGCTTATCATTATTTTAAATTCAGATCACATTTAAAAACATTAATAAAATTTTAAATGAAATTGTATTTTAAACAACTAAATGTAAATTAAAATCAAAAAGGCAAACCATGTTTATACGTGCAAACTGTTAAAAACCTATAAACAGACAAACGAATACAAGAACAAAAATAAATAAACAAATAACTACGAAAAACAACAACGAAAGTAAATACAAATTTTACAAATAAATTTGGATAGGTAGTTATTTTAAATTAATTTCAGCATTGCCCTAAAATGAATATTGTAACGATTCTTGTTTCAGAATTCTTAAATAAATAGTAATTTAACTTGCCCGGCTACATAATCCCTAATGAAAACAAAGCTCTTCCACGCTTTTACGTAGTAAAACATACTGAGAATATAACAAGCAATTCAGTAAGTTTTCAGAATCTATCAAATGCAGTAGCCTACTAAATTGAATAGATAAATATAGTTTAACTAATTAAATAAAGAGTTTTAAGGTTTAATTTATCTTCTAGTCAAACCGGCAAACTTTGTGCCTCTTGAGACGGGTAGCTAATAACAGTTTTGTTGTTTGCAGTATTTTCTTGTTTAAATAATAAAAATATGAATAATTAATATCCATGTTAATATTCATACATAGGAAAAAAATGTATAGAAAAACGGACGTGTTTCAGTAAGTGGGCAACAAACGGTATATTATAAAGTAGAAAACGGTTATTTGATTTATTTTATGAAAAATTATATGACCATAGCATTGAATTTAAAAACTATGTAAAAGTATGTTCAAAATTGTTTAAAAGAGTATGTTCCACTGCTAAGTCTATGTATTTGAAAATCATTATTATAAGATCCGATAGTAAAATCAAGGTCACGTGGAATATTATAAATACGGAATCCGGTAAGTGTCAAGTTATTAATGACGGATTTGAATTAAATATAGATAGATGTAGTGTCAATGAGATGTGAAAATAGCCAAAGAGTTTCAAAAATTCTTTACACAAATTCCAATTGAAACAACTAAAACTCTTTGCTCATCTTCTATTATTTCCGAATCAATATTGAAACAATCTGTAACTGAATGTATCAAAGCTTTCGAATTTACCAATGCCGATACGAAAGACGTAATTAAAGCTTTTAAGTCACTACAAACTAAGAAAACGTCAAACTTGTGGGAACATTCTGTTAAAACGATTGCGTCAATAATTTATGATACTGCACCACATTTCGCCATTATATTTAACTGCTGCATATCGAATGGTGTATTTCCTGATCTAATGAAACAAAGCAAGGTAGTGCTTTTATTTAAATCGGGTGACACTTCTGACCCAACAAATTTTCGACCTATTTCAGTTTTGCCTACACTTAGTAAAATATTTGAAAAAATAATACTTTATCAGATGT
>NJDC01001033.1:84654-96748 GCA_002245475.1 Calephelis virginiensis
TCAAACCTTCAGTTCTCAATACATTAATGAGAATTTCATGTATGTTAAAAAAAATATCTATTTAATTTACCAAAAAATGTGATGTTCACGACATTAATACGAGGAACAAAAATAATCTAGCCGTATACAAAACTCGTCTCCATAAAATTAGTAAATCCTTTTCGGGACAATGTGAATGTTTCTACAATAAGCTGCCCATTGGTATTAGAGATCTATCTTTAAATAAGTTTAAAAAATGTACAAAAGCAAAATTATGTCAAAAACGCTATTATACGGTCTCAGAGTATTTGGAAGATGAACATGCTTGGGGATAGAGATTTCAATCTCCCACTGCAATTTGTAATGTGATTTGTTGTACCTTTTATTCAAGTTAAAATCTGATTGTAATTTATATTCTTAATCTAGTTTATATTGTAAATATTATTATTAAAAAAAGACAAGCCCGCTGAGTTTCTTTCGCCGGATCTTCTCAGTGTGAGGCCGCGATTCCGATCCGGTGGTAGTTTATAAAAATGTCAACGCGCACAAATACCACTTGTATGGTTGAAGTGAATAAAGATTATTCTGATTCTGATTCTGCTATAAAATTTTCTTAATATCTTAACGCAATATTTGATAAAACATGTTTTATATAAAAAGTTTACAACCTGCTTGCATCCAAAGCCGGGCAAAGATACGGAAAATCTTATCTGGTATCCAAATATTATAATCAGTAATTATTCCTTGTGATTAATTATTAATTGCATTTGATGTGCCATGTTACCTTGACAACAGCACACTAATGACGATAATGCGGCGATCGAATTTATAATTCGTGGAAAATTGACAGTGAAATTAACATTCGACAATTGCTTCATTAAACAATAACACAATGATATTCACATTGAATCATTGCTGTTTTAATGATTTAAATATCCACAAATGTTTATGTTTAAGGTATTTATGATAAAAATCATATAATAAAACTAGCTGTTACCCGCGGCGTTGTCTGCATGGTCCCACAGGAACATTATATCGGGATCAAAACTACCCTATGTGTTAATCCAAGTTACCTTCTATGCGTGTATCAAATTTCATTTAAATCAGTTCTGCAGTTTTTGTGTGAAGGAGTAACAAACAAACAGACAAACTTTCGTATTTATGATATGAATAGGATAGGATTTTAGAAGTCAAGTTACTTTCGTCATTTATTAAAATTTTAAAAAGTAAAACACCTTTAAGTGTATAGGCGACTGACTCATACATTGTAAATTAGGAGAAAATAAATCAGATTGGGAATCTGATTTTTGCAACGTAATAAATCATGTCGGCAAACCAAATAATTATATATAATACATACCAGTAGTTTTAATATAATTAGTTACCAAAACACCAAAATTTTAATATCAGGTATCACCTCCATATGGTCAAGTGAATAGTAAAATAAAGTAAATAAGTTTTCCACCCATAGTAAATACCATTTATAATAATATATACAGTCAGTTAAGTGTGTTGGAAATGTAATAATATAAAGAATTTGGGTAAATATAAATCATTATAGATTCAATCAAAGAAGGAAACTGGCCATAACAGTCTCCTATGGCTACGGTCCTAGCAACTGGGTCGTAATATCGTCTTATAATGGTAAAGTTAAATCTTTCAACAACCTATGAAAAAAACATCCTTCAATAATTGTAGCGAAGACAACATCGATTACTCAGGTTTAGATTAAAAATCTTGGTCGGAATTCACGGCGCGTTTAGGAGCTACGACACCACAGACAGATATACGCACACTCAGACACGCCAAACTTATAACACCCCTCTTTTTACGTCAGAAATAAATGAAAACAAGTGAATGCTACGCCTTTGAGACGTTCGACTAAAAGTAGAATCATTGAAATGACCAATTGGAGTTTTCCTAAATCGTTTTCTGACAAAATTACTACATTTTAAAATCCTCTGCCCCCCGCTTTTCCAGTATTTATTAGAAAACTTGGTCAATATAGTTACCAAAACAATTAAATATTTGAATTTAGAAATTTACTTACGGTTATTCTAAGTATAAGTAAGTAATAAGAGGTATTTAATCTTACAACTATAAATCCAAATTTTTCTATCAAAATATTGGAAATTGCTAACAAAATACTGAATCGCACACTAAATTTGCGCATCAAAAAAATCAAATGATAAAATAAAACGTAGATTCATTGCTGTTTTTGTATTGCTTAGATATTTCCGAAGAGTATAGAATGGTCTGTTGACCATCTGTTGAAATTTTGGCAAGTGAGTGTAACCAGGATAATTTAGTGTGCAAATCAGTATTTTTGTTATACTGTGAATAAATTTGTTCTAGAATATCTGTGGTTTTAGCAAGATTTTCGTTCTAAAATTAGATTACAAATTCGCTAACTTTGATTATTTATTCACATTTTCTAATACCAAATGTTTAGTTACACAATTAATTAATTTGATAAACAGTCATTTATTTGATATGCAGGTTGTTTATAAGGGAAGAAATGTTGTTTGCTTAAATTTAAAAAGAGGTGCAATTAAAAATTCCCCTTAATCTAATAATGAAGCTGAATGGATGGACCGGGTGTGGTAACTATCACACATGTTAGACGTTGCTTTTGGATTGGTAATATTAGATGTTGCATTTGGATTGATAATGTTGCGTTTTTGTTTCTAATGTTAGATAATGCTCTGGGGTTGCTAATGTTAGATGTTGCTTTTAATCGAGTCCAGAAAATAAGGTGGTTCTCAGTTCGACTCTGTGTTATTTTTTGTTTGTGACACGATTACTCGGCAAATAGCCAACTGATTTTTATAGTTCTTATAAATTATTAAAATACGTCATGATTTCGAGGTTGTCCCATATTAGTTTCTAAAACTACTAATAGGATTTGGATAAAATTCATGTGGGACCATTTGGGAAGCATTTGCAATCTTCCGAATGAAGAATTGTCAAGTCGCGACATGGTACCCAATGAAATAGTCAAAGTTAGAGTTGGTTTTGGCAGTTTTACTATGCTTAACTATTGCAGTGCTAAAGTTGCTTTTAGATTGCTAATGTAAGATGTTGCTTTTAGATTGATAACGATTGATTTAGTTTTAAGGATGGCTTTCAGAACTTTCCTGTGAACTCACATAATACACCTGTGGAAAAGCAAATCCTTGAAATCAGCATAAAGCGCCGGATTTAAAACGCCTTTTCAAAAAACATTATTGTAAAGTACTACTTGACGGTTCCGGAAAGACATTAATAACAAACAGCTTGGATCTTATGATTCGCAGTATGTTCCCGCAGTCCCTTCACCACGCTATTAATCTTGTACATAGCGAAACGCACGATACAGGGATAGGTCCTTCCGCCCTTTTAGGGAAGCAAGCATCTGGAACGAACTCTTTTATTTTGTGTTTGATACATGGCCGTAAATATTTTATCCCTTTACCTTTTGCCCTGGGGTAGGAATACTTTGTAACTTGTATTTCGTCAAAGTTTTCAGGTTAAACAATGATGTACCTATGTACATTGGCAAATAGGTTATCTCCATGTAATGTTTAGCAAAAGGGCTTCCTTTTCGGGTTATTTTATTTTATATTTGTCTATTTATGTACATACATCTTGTTTTATACGCATTTAGGTCGGTACTAAAATTATTGACAATGCATCTATTCTTCTCTGCCTCTGAGGCATAAAATATTAATTATCCATGGTTAGCGTAAAGTTAGAATAAAATCTTAAAATAAAAAAAAAAGAGTTGTTGTTTTGGCAATTTGAATCATTAAATTTTAAAACGAAGGTGAAATATATTCTAGTCTAGTTGAATAATTGAGTATTTAGCAGTTAGCACTAATAGATGGCACATACATTTTTTTTGAATAACTAATGTGTTGCAAACCTCGCGTTTTTTACAACTTCACCGGGCTTTGTAGGCCGAGCAGAGTGCTCAGCTCGAGACATCATTATTTAGATGGATTGGACTGTTCCCTACAACGCCAGCAACAAGGGCTGTCTCCCGGGAGACCGTACCTCGACTTGATGCTGCGTTCTAGTTACTGGGTGGATTTGATGGAGAAATAGTGGTGGCTCGTCGCTCGGCGTAAGGCGCCGGGTGCAAGAGAGATCTTCATTGCCGAGATTGGCGGTGACGGTGCAGTGTAGTGTCCTGTGAGTTTGTGTTGGGAGGGGGCTCGCGTTTGCCGCGGTTATTGGATCCAGAGGATCTCCAAAGTTCTGGGGGCTTGTTTTGTACAGCCGGTGTGGGATAGCACTTAAGATATCTTGTCTTTTACTTTTACTTGACGGATGAAAAAAAGACAAAAATAATCAAGAAAACAAGATAACAATTATTTTTTTCAATTAAAAACACTTTGCTCGATTATAATTTGAGAGTACCTAAATTTATTTTTTATATAATTAAATATACATAACTAGTTTCGTTAGTATGGTAAAGTATAGTTTAGTTAGATCGCCTCTGTGGTCTAGCGGTCCGGGTGTTGGACTTGACTGCATGAGGTCCCGGGTTCGAATCCCGGGTCGGCCAACAAAAAGAAAATTGGATTTTTCCAATTTTCTAATAAAAAAAATGTTGGTCGGGATTGGAAATGTGCCCGGTTGGCGATAGGCTTGCCACCCATCACATTGTGGGACTTAGTGTCTTCGGCTAAATAGTTTATGGTAGGTTTAAATATAATAATTATATCAGTTTCATATATTTAATTCTCTGGTGTCATTTACCACTAGTATTATATAAAATTAAGATTGGTACTCAATTTGACGTGTCTTTTTGTATGTGGTTGTCTCTTTGTGTGTGTCATCACAATTGCTTAAGGGATGGACCAATTGCGGACCTTTTTTGTTTAAAAGCTGATGCAATCAACATAGGTCTAACGATGCAATTCGATGATTATTGATTTTTTTTTAAATATTGATAGTTTTTTTTATAAGGAATGACTTATTTGATTAAAAGCAAAAAAGAGATTGAGGATGAACTGATAAATTATATCTTGATGGTTCTATATGCTAGGTTTGATTCCAATATACGTAACATTTGCCATGCAAACAGATAGTAGAGTGCCTGGAGCATTCAAAACTGTAAAACCTCGGATTTGAGTTATTGTGAATGAATTAATATGATCGATGTGATTTATTGTTTTTTGAACTGTAAATTGCAATTGTTACCCAAAATTTTTGTACACTTCATTTTTACATTGTTTATACAAATAATTAAAAAAATATGTTTGACCATGTACTTTCACTTTAAGCAGTATTTTTTTTATTTATATGTTAAATCTTACCTGAGTAGACATATAGGAACATTTTTCAAAGGTACCTACCTGTGTATGAAAATAGCAGTAGGGATCTCGAAAAGGTAGAAAAACGTGGAGGAGAGAGCGGAGCGACAGCTGCTATGAACAATAGAATTTCTCGACCAGTTTAGTTATAAATGAAACGTACTCTATTGTGTACATTTAAAAAAATAATTACGACTATTGAAAAGAAAAAAAGTACAAAATCTGTTTATTTAAATATGTTACATTGAATTTTTCAGCAAATAATAACAATCCGAATGATATTTTGCTGCAAGTGTCTGTAAGTGGGTTATACCGAAATTCCTTTTATGTATATCTCGATAATAACAGTTTTCTGGACGGCTATAAAATTCATGATGGATTCAGTTAAAATTGAAGTGTTGATATATGAAATCTGCTTATGCCGAGCTTTATTTTATCACAACAAAACAAATAGAATAGAATTTATCGGCTAGTTTAGTTGCAAGTAACACGTGTTCTGTGAATATTGTGCTTCNNTTTTTTTTTTTTTGTAAAAAAATCTTGTATATTTATGTTCTGGAAGGTGTATTGAAGATGACGTTTTTATATTTATTACAAATTATTTTGCGTTGCTTAATTTGGTAAGTGATAAGATTGAAAACTACAGTTCACTACTGAATTTTGGGTAAACATTGCAATTTGTAGTTTAAAAAAAAAACAATATCCCACATCGATTATATTAATTCATTCACTATAACTCTAATCCGAACCGTGAAAATCCCCAGGTGCTCCACTAACGGTCAATATTAATAATCAATTCTAATCCAAAACTTGCTATCCAAGATTGATATTATGATCCATTTTTATGTCATCGCTTGCCAATAACATATCTGTGGACAGAATAAATATGGCAGTTAGGTATAGGATAGGCCGGCGGATACGCAGCTATCTAGATTGTTTGAAATTCATCTTTAGAGATACATTATTAACATTGGCCGTAAAAGTATAAACTAAGATTACATTTATTCCAAAGAAGGAAATAAAACAAGAATTTAAAAATTTAATTAAAGTAAATTATTTTACCGTGTTCACCTTGAGCTTAATTAAAGTACGTAGACCGCCGAGACCAAGGAGACAATATGGTAGAATCGTTAATGTCTGTCTATACCGTACCAGATTTTTTCGGTTTGGAACATTTGGTGATGTGAATTCTTGACTCTAAGGAAATTCGAAATTTTGTGTGCTTTGTTGACTTGCCTTTTTTAGTCACTTGGGTTTCGTTCTGCATAGTATAGCATTCTAACATTATTTTCAATTTGCTTTGAAGTTAAAGATCGTAGTACACTTGAATTTTTCGAACAATACTTACAAATACTACTTGAAACAATTTAAACCCGAGTATTGCAAAGTTTGAACTGCTCAATAAAATCTTTACAAAACTTGAACGATTCACATAAGTCAGAAAATTGGCAAGCTCAAAGTTAATTGCGAACTGCCGCAAAATAAACGATTGTCGACAAAGCGGCCGATAGTCTGTTACGTGTCGATTGTAGAATTATGGTGAAATTGAAAATACGGTCTCGATTATTCGAACACTGACCAATACTGGCCTGCGGATTTGCCCACCCGTGTTTACTCAACAAATCGTAATGAATGTGACGTAGTGGTTACATTATCTGAGATGTATACGTGTATATTATTTTTTATTAAATCAAGACTGACGGCCAAAGGAAGTGTTTTATTTTACACGGGAGAAATTTAGTTGAAATAAACTAAAGAATAAAAAAATAACACACAGGATACCAATCTTTTTCCTAACCCCGTGGTACTTATCAGGTAGAATGTTGTCAGTGAAATACAAAGGTTTTGAGCTCAAATTATGAAATTCATTAGAATTTATCTAGTTTTTAGTACTTAATTTCATAAAAATCTTTCTTATTATTTTTTTAATAGCCAGCTATAAGAAAAAATATATGTTCAAATCAAATAGACATATTATATAGTGAGAAAATAAATGTGCCTTATCTAAAACTTAATATTTATAAAATAATGTATATTGCATGTCTATTTCTATGCAAATTCAAATGCCTAATAATCTTAAATCACAACCAGTAGTCTGTGGTCTAGCGGTCCGGGTGTTGGACTTGACAGCATGAGGTCCCGGGTTCGAATCCCGGGTCGGCCAACACAAAGAAAATTGGATTTTTCCAATTTTCTAATAAAAAAATGTTGGTCGGGATTGGAAATGTGCCCGGTTGGCGATAGGCTTGCCACCTATCATATTGTGGGACTTAGTGTCTTCGGCTAGTCGTGGGTGCCTTGGTTGTACCTCTGCCTACCTCTTCGGGGATATGGGCGTGAAGATACTTTTTGAAGATACAACCAGTAAAACGATTTCGAAAGAAGATATTTGATTTGCTATTAGAGAAAACATATTACAGAGTAAAAGATTTTCTTGCTGACAAGCACAAATAAAATATTTTTTAATTACTACAAAATTAATTTAAGTAAAAACATCATGGTTGCCGAGGAGTTTGTTTCGTCGTTTCTTCTTCTGCATGGCTAGGTTTGGAAACGGTGGTAGTAAAGGCATATAGGTAAGAGGCCTGGTTGCCGGGGACTTTGTTTTACTGTTTCCTTTCCTGACTAGATAGGGTTGGAAACGGTGGCAGTATACAGTAGATGGGATTAAAATGAACCTTTAAAATTGTAATAAAATGTGTAGCTTATTCAACATATAAATACTCGTAAAATATTTACTATCGCCTCTGGTCTAACGGTCCAGGTGTCGGACTTGACTATATGAGGTTCCGGGTTCGAATCCCGGGTCGGGCAACAAAAAGAAAATGGGGTTTTTCCAATTTTCTAATAAAAAAAAATTTGCTCGGGATTGGATATGTGCCCAGTTGGCGATAGGCTAGCCACCTATCACATTGTGGGACTTAGTGTCTTCGGCTAGTCGTGGGTGTCCTGGTTGCGCCTCTGCCTACCTCTTCGGTGAGATGGGCGTGAAGTTACTTTTTCTTTTTAAATAGAAACAAGCGTTGTAATTTAAATGTTAAAATGTATATAAATATTTACTTACTATAAATTTAATTAAATATTTGCACACCACAATGTCGTAGATTATGTTGGGATATAACTTTGTAACAAGTTTTTAACACACAACATACTCCGCTAATAAAGTAATTTCATTATGAAGAATTTTTAATAATAAAATAAAAAGTGTGTGTGTGTCAGCTACGACGCACGGTTGGAGTTTACTTCTTACGAACGATAATTATGACATATATCGAATGGAAAAAAAGGGTAAATGAACGCATCTACTAAAATGATAAGAGAAACAAACATATATCTGTAATTATTCGAATTATTTACATTACTTCAATAAAGCGTATTAAATAAAGTATGTTACAAAATAATAAAGATAACAAGTCGACTGCGTTTTAAATTATTCGACTAATGTCAATGTCATACGTAACTCGACTGTGGCGGAGCCGAATGTCGACCCGCTCGGGGAGACTCGACTTTTATTCAGGCGAGATCGTCAGTCCTGAAGGAGAAAAAAATACTGAAGGACTGAAGCGATACGTCTTACATATGTTTGTCTCTTTCTACGTAACGCCTCAACTTTCCGTGTTACACTTGATTTAAAAAAAAAAAGTATCTTCACGCCCTTATCCCCGAAGAGGTATGCAGAGACACAACCAGGGTACCCACGACTAGCCGAAGATACTAAGTCCCACAATGTGATAGGTGGCAAGCCTATCGCCAACCGGGCACATATTCTATCCCGAGCAACATTTTTTTTTAGAAAACTGGAAAACCCAATTTTTTTTTGTTGCCCGACCCGGGATTCGAACCCGGGACCTCATGCAGTCAAGTCCAACAACTGAACCGCTAGACCACAGAGGCGATTAATTTTACTCCTCATAAAAATTCCGTACCGGGCCTTATGACTCAAATCGTTTCGAGTAAACTCCAAAAAGTAATTATTTTTAAACTAATCCAGTAAACGTTCGCATATATTGTTTTTTTGTTATGTTTTGATTCTTTTTTGGGTTTTTATTTAATTCTTTGAATATTTTATTTAATTCTTTATATGGGGATAATTAGGCTTTGACATTCTACAAGCCAGCGCGCATTATGTTTGACATCACATATTTTAATTTAATAACTGAAACCGATAATGGTATTTACAAAAAGCAAAAAAAAATATACAAAATACAGGAGATATAAAAATTCAAAAACCAAAAAAATTATCTCCAACTACAGAAATTTCTTCCAGGCAACCCAAAAAAATTAAGCTGTGAAAATAAAATGGAATGATATTTTACGACCTATCCATACATAATGGCTACGTGTTGTTATTAAAACATATTCGTGATCTATTCGCAGATTCTTCTTTCGTACCAACGTAATGACATAAAATCACTTTCACTGTTCCCTTTAGATATTATTTCTAAGTGTGAGTCATTGTTTTTATCATAGAATTTATAATATGATTATGTTGTGAAATAACATCCATAACATATGATTTACTTGAGGACAGTTTAAAATGCATATATTTTTTTTGTTATAGGAAGGCAAACAAGCAGACGGATTTCCTGATGGTAAAAAGTTCACGCCGCCTTGAGACACCAAAGGTGTTAATGGTGCGTTGCCAACCTGAGGACGGGATGGTAGGCCTCGAGAAAAAGTAAGTTTACCGGCTACCTTACCCTCCGAACTCGAACACGTTATTGCGGCAGGAATAGGTAAGGCGATGGTACTAATCCGGACGAGTCGCTGCGTAACTCTACCACCTAGTCAGATGTCACGGTGTTAGTGATGGTAAGCCTATGGTCGCCTTTTACGAGCTGCCTAGCAAGGAAGGCAGATGGTCTATTCTGCAAAGGAGCCCGGACCAACACGGGGAAATAATAATATCGAGAGATTAAGATTTTAATTTCTGTTTAGCTTTATCTTAGTCGTTTAAGTCATACCTTGTAATATAATGCTACTTGTAATTTGATCGTTATAAAGCTATTTTGGGCGAGGTCATGTAAATTGGCCCGTAAATTCTCGGGTGATAAAACAAACCCGACCTTGATGTACATATTATATAGATTAAACGGTTTTACATGACGTGTAAACAGTGTTTAGGAGCTGATTATAGTCAAACTATTGTCATAAACATGTTTTTAGGGTTAAAATTTTCACTCTCTATCGCCTCTCTAGTCTAGCGGTCCGGCGTCAGACTTGACTTCTTGAGGTCGGGCAAAAAAATGAATTCAGAAATTTGTATTTTCAATTTTCTAATAAAAACAACGTTGCCCTATAGAATATGTGCCCGGTTAGCGATAGGCTTGCTACCTATCATATTTTGGGCTTTGGTGCATGAAGATACTTTACTTTAAAAAAAAAAAAAATTTAATGATGTACATATTTATAATAATAAAAAAATATTTAATGATTTCTAATTAAATTGTAGAATTTGTTGTTTACATATTTGTAGAAATATGAAACTAATAAGCATTTCCTTGTAATGTTACTTAAATTTTATTTGTGTTTATTTTGTTATAATTATAATTTTCTGTTTTTCTACCAAGAGTGTAATCATACAGGGTATTCCTACTTGCAGATACCAGTCTCTTACTATGTTATTTGGTTTTGAATATAGGTTCTGTTCAACTGTTTTTAAGAGAAATAAATTGACTTTGATTTTTTTTTATTTTTTTACTTTTAATTTTTACTCTCTGTTAAAGAAATATGTACATACTCACATATCTTTACGCTAAGTCCCTGACGAGGTAGGCAGAGAGTATCGTGTAGGTCTGCCCAAGTATCTACATCCATCCACAGTTGTATTGTATATCTGTATTTACATTATAGTTAAATACCTTTTCACTTCTAAGGACTGAAATATGTTTTCATAAAATTTTCTTGAGTTCAAAAATGGTAAAATGTTCTTTTAGGTCTCTTCCTAAGTCATGTTATGTCTATATTTAATAGAATATCTCCAAAATATTTAGAACCCAGTACTATATAAAAACGTTTTGTTCTTTATTACACCAAAACATCGGCAGATTTGCATTATTTGTCCAAAAAGCACAAAATTGTATTCTAGATTTTTCGTAAATAGTTAAAGTAAGTATATGAAAACGTAATGGATATTTGCTGTATGTACTGGAGTAAACAAGATATGAATTTGCAGAACCTTAAATTATAATATCAGCAAATAGTTCTGGCACAATAATTAGCAAGCCAAAATGACAAAATTTGGATGTTTAAGAAATCAAAACGAAATTACGAATAACAGATACACAGAAATCTCGCTAAAGCGAACTTCTTGGGAGCGACGTGGCCTGGCATGTTGCCAGCACAACGTTTGCACTTGGTCACTGGTTCGTAATTACCTCAGCGATGAAGTAAGTTATTACCCAACTAAAACACAAGGGAGATATTACATTTTATAACATAGTTAATAGCTGTTACTGCCTGTAGTTAATTTGGTCTTTTACTTCATGATTAAGTGAGACAGTTCCGCGAAAATTCGCCCAGTTTGGTACAACGGTCTTACCTATTCGTTTCGCCATATAAAATTAAATAAAAATATTGTTAATTTTTGCAGAACAGGTGTGTTAAAAAAATGTGACTAAAATATTTAATCATAGCACCATATTCTAACAACATAACATTGTTTTGATTTTAGAAGTGAAAACTTCTTGAGCGGCGTTGAGCACTTTTCCGTCAATAGAAATGAAAGTACAACATTGTGAAGAAGTTTAGCTGTTTTCGAAAAAGTTGAAAGTTTAACAAAGGAAATAATACATACATACATACATATCTTCACG
>NJDC01001033.1:106141-132225 GCA_002245475.1 Calephelis virginiensis
CCTATTAAAAAAACTCCGAATCGTTTATAAAAGAGCACTTTAATCTTATGATTATTAGCATTCCTGCCCTCAAGGATAAACCATAAGAACAAATCCGACACTTAGAAAATTTTGACAAATTTAAAATTGCTCCCGACAACCTCCCGTTTTGATGCCATGTATTGATAGATAGGCGAAAGGCAAGTCGTTTTTGTCATATGATATTCCTGCGTGCGACTTTTATTTTCCGAGATATTGGCGTTCCAAGTTTTTGTCGTCGTTTTTCATTTGGCTCTCACTCGAAAACTATGAGGACTAGCGCAAAGGTCCTAATGACAAAAAGTGTTCACAATCACGTCTTTGGTCCGTTTCAGTAATAAAAACTAACAAAATAGGAAATAAAAAAAAACTTGAAAAATTTTTCTAAGTGTCGGTTTCCATTGTGCCCTCAAGGATAAACCATAAGAACAAATCCGACACAGAAAAATTTTGACAAATTTAAAATTGCTCCCGACAACCCCCCGTTTTGGTGCCATGTACTGATGGATAAGCAAAAGGCGAGTCGTTTTTGTCATTTGCTATTTCTGCGTGCGACTTTTATTTTCCGAGATATTGACGTTCCAAGTTTTTGTCGTTGTATTTCATTTGGCTCTCACTCGAAAACTATGAGGATTAACGCAAAAGTCTTCATGACAAAAAGCGTTCACAATCACTTCTTTGGTCCGTTTCAGTAATAAAAACTAACACAATAGGAAATAAAAAAAAAACTTGAAAAATTTTTCTGTGTTGGTTTCCATTGTGCCCTCAAGGATAAACAATATTTAAGAACAAATCCGACACTTAGAAAAATTTTGACAAATTTAAAATTGCTCCCGAAAACCCCCCGTTTTGGTGCCATGTACTGATGGATAAGCAAAAGGCGAGTCGTTTTTGTCATTTGCTATTTCTGCGTGCGACTTTTATTTTCCGAGATATTGGCGTTCCAAGTTTTTGTCGTTGTTTTTCATTTGGCTCTCACTCGAAAACTATGAGGATTAACGCAAAAGTCCTAATGACAAAAAGTGTTCACGATCACGTCTTTAGTCTGTTTCAGTAATAAAAACTAACAAAATAGGAAATAAAAAAAAAACTTGAAAAATTTTTCTAAGTGTCGGTTTCCATAGATTTCCATAGTGCCCTCATGGCTACACCCCAACCTAACAAAGTTAGACATAATATAATAAATTAGTACATAACGAATCAAACATCTAATTACCAGAATCTTATTTGAAGAAACTTAGCAAATTTATGTCTCCACTATACGTAAACCACGCTTTTTTTTCAAAAGTGAAGTTAATTTGATTGTGACATTGATAATTGACATTTGAGAAGACGGGATAGCCAATAAATAATTCTTAAATTATCTATGATTAACTTTGTGTAAAAAGTACAAACTAAAAAGTTGCCATTTTACAAATATTCGATAATTTACTACACTACACTGAGAGGGTGGGAAAATAGTTTCCTTTTGCCCGTGTAAGAGTTATAATGGAACCATAGCACAAATAATTATATTAGAATTGATCCCAAAAGCAAAAACAGACGTTTACGACAGCGATACCTCCGATAGGTAAATAATAATAATAATATAATAATATAGCCTTTTATTCAGATCTGTAGTTAACATACATATATACGACATTTAAAAATTTCATTCAAGCAAATTAAAGTTGAAACTTATTCTAATATCTGTTGTTTAGTAATCTTTTGTAGGTCTGTTTGCCAATCGGCAAAGGCCTTCTCCAACCTTTTCCATTCTGTCCTTACTTGAGCTACTCTGTTCCACATCACACCTGCCACCTCTTTGATGTCATCGTTTCATCGTTTTTGTGGTCTGCCTCTTTTCCTTTCCCTTCCCTTGGGTACCATACTGTAACTTTCTTACCCTCGTGAACTTAGCATGCAAAACTCTTGAAAATTAGTTTTTTTTATCGGAATGGGTTTAAAATCGTTTGTACCTGATTGTACCAACCTTTTTTTTGTTTGTACCTCAATAGTTAAAGGGAGCTAAAAAGCCATGCTTAGTTCTTGAAAATCATTTTTTTTATAGGAAGAGGTTTAGAATCGTTTGTACCTGACTGTACCAACTTTTGTTTAATTATACCTCAACAGATGTAGGGGGCCCAATAGGGCCCTCATTCTTAGTTCTTAAAATTCAGTTTTTTTTTTAATAAGAATCGGTTAAAAATCTTTTGTACCAGATTGTATCAACATTTTTCTCGTTTGTACCTCAATAGTTGAAGGGGGCCCATTAGCCCCCATGCAAAATTCTTTAGAACCATTTTTTTTATCGGAATCACTTTCAAATCGTATGTACCTAATTGTTTTAATTTTAATCTCAATAGTTAAGGGCCTTATTTGGCCCAAACAGAGCCACGCTGAATTCTTGGAATTGTCAACATAAAGGCATTCTTTTTAAATTCAACAATTGTACGTCAATGGTGAAACGTGAGTGCAAACCCTAGACTAGGTCTCTCGTAAGGCAATCCACCCAAATTCGTCGTTTGTACCTCGAAGGAATGGCCCAAGTGGCCCAAACTCATGTTTCAAGTTTTTTGAAACTTTCGAGGTTTGTACCTTGGTCAAATCGATGCATGCTATTGTCTGAGTAAGCGGATACCCTAAACTAGGTCTTCCGTAAGGCAATTCATCCAAATTCGTCTTTTGTATCTCGGAGGAATGGCCACTGGGCTCAAAATCATGTTTCAAGTTTTTTGAAATTTTCAAGGTTTGTACCTTGGTCAAATCGATGCATGCTATTGTGTGAGTGAGTGGAAACCCTAGACTAAGTCTTCCGCAAGGCAATTAACTGAAATTCGTCGTTTGTACCTCGAAGGAATGGCCACTGGGCCCAAAATCATGTTTCAAGTTTTTTGAAACTTTCGAGGTTTGTACCTTGGTCAAATCGATGCATCCTATTGTCTGAATGAGTGAAAGCCCTAGTTTTAGTCTTTCGTAACGCAATTTGCCCAAATTCGTCGTTTATACCTCGAAGAAATGGCCACTGGGCCCAAAATCATGTTTCTAGGTTTTCGAAACTTTCAAGGTTTATACCTTGGTCAAATCGATGCATGCTATTGTCTGAGTGAGTAAAAGCCCTAGTCTTAGTCTTTCGTAAGGCAATTCTCCCAAATTCGTCGTTTATACCTCGAAGAAATGGCCACTGAGCCCAAAATCATGTTTCTAGTTTTATGAAACTTTCGAGGTTTGTACCTTTGTCAAATCGATGCATGCTATTGTGTGAGTGAGTGGAAACCCTAGACTAAGTCTTCCGCAAGGCAATTCACTGAAATTCGTCGTTTGTACCTCGAAGGAATGGCCACTGGGCCCAAAATCATGTTTCAAGTTTTTTGAAACTTTCGAGGTTTGTACCTTGGTCAAATCGATGCATCCTATTGTCTGAATGAATGAAAGCCCTAGTTTTAGTCTTTCGTAACGCAATTCGCCTAAATTCGTCGTTTTTACCTCGAAGAAATGGCCACTGGGCCCAAAATCATGTTTCTAGGTTTTTGAAACTTTCAAGGTTTATACCTTGGTCAAATCGATGCATGCTATTGTCTGAGTGAGTGAAAGCCCTAGTCTTAGTCTTTCGTAACGCAATTCGCCCAAATTCGTCGTTTGTACCTCGAAGAAATGGCCACTGGGCCCAAAATCATGTTTCTAGGTTTTCGAAATTTTCAAGGTTTATACCTTGGTCAAATCGATGCATGCTATTGTTTGAGTGAGTGAAAGCCCTAGTCTTAGTCTTTCGTAAGGCAATTCGCCCAAATTCGTCGTTTGTACCTCGAAGGAATGGCCACTGGGCCCAAAATCATGTTTCAAGTTTTTCGAAACTTTCGAGGTTTGTACCTTGGTCAAATCGATACATCCTATTGTCTGAGTGAGTGAAAACCCTAGTTTTAGTTTTTCGTAACGCAATTCGCCCAAATTCGTCATTTATACCTCGAAGAAATGGCCACTAGGCCCAAAATCATGTTTCTAGGTTTTCGAAACTTTCAAGGTTTATACCTTGGTCAAATCGATGCATGCTATTGTGTGAGTAAGTGGAAACCCTAGACTAGGTCTTTCGCAAGGCAATTCACCCAAATTCGTCGTTTATACCTCGAAGGAATGGCCACTGAGCCCAAAATCATGTTTCAAGTTTTTTGAAATTTTTGAGGTTTGTACCTTTGTCAAATCGATGCATGCTATTGTCTGAGTGAGTGAAAGCTCTAGTCTTAGTCTTTCGTAAGGCAATTCGCCCAAATTCGTTGTTTATACCTCGAAGAAATGGCCACTGGGCCCAAAATCATGTTTCTACGTTTTCAAAATTTTTAAAGTTTTGTACCTTGGTCAAATCGATGCATGCTATTGTGTGAGTGAGTGGAAACCCTAGTCTCGGTCTTCCGCAAGGCAATTCACCCAAACTTGTCGTTTGTACCTCGAAGGAATGGCAATGGGCCCTAAAATCATCATTCAAGCTGTATGCATACAAAATTGCATTAAAACAAATCATGGTTTAGCCGTGAACGTGCAACAGATAGACAGATAGACTGGCTACCCACTACTCGAGACCGAAACATATCAGAGTCATTATGGCGGCGAGAATGAGTAAGGCCAACGCAACCAGTTTCTGCCCAGCAATCTGAAAGAGAGGCAGATAAGTCTATGCTACTAAGTGGACAAGGAGCAACAAGGGGAATGTTACTACGCCCTAATTAATTTCAAGCACTAACGGTCCTACTCAGAGACTTCAATTAACATTTGATTTAAGAACTTTGAACTTTGTGTGGGAAACTTTGACTTTATGCCTGATTAAAAGATAAATGTTGTCTGTGAGTGCGGCCATAAGTATAATAATAACATATTGCTACAGTCATCTAAACCAGCCTGGGTACTTGACAGGCCCAATTTACATTATCCACCGTCTTGACAGCTTTACAGTATAAAAATATGAAATATTTAATATCATTGCAAGAATAATCTACTTTCATGTGAACATAAACCACCAGCACTCGGGCTAAGTCTCCCGGGGCCGGGATATTCTCGCTCTTGGACAAATAAAAATATATTTTGTACAAAATAAAACTCGGGCTTCACTAGATACTACATTGCGGGCCAGTAAACAGGCTTTGACTTGTTAATATTTGTTTCGTTATTATATAGTATATTTTTCTCTGCTTGGTACTATTACGATCTACTCGTACTAGGGTGAATTTCGACAAACGTAATTTTTTTTTGTTATTTTGCTGAACTTTTGCATTTATATTTTTTTTTGCATATTTTTCAGATTTTGTGTAATCTTTAGGATAGTAAATACCCCCAAATTGAATATCATCAACGTTACACTAAAGACTACGGAGAAAATTAATTTTGAATTGTGGTTTCCACCGATGTCACAAACCGGCACCGACTGTTTTTTTATGTACACCGATATGAAAAGTTTATACACTGAAATGATTAGTTTATCGAGCGAAATGATATACATATCCAGTGAAGACCTGAACTAAGGTTATCATGTCACACAAGAACTGTTTTCTTAGAAATTCAAATAGTTTTGTCATTAAATACCCATTTTGTTTTATTTATTTTCTACTTTTCTTTTTTAATTACATTTACTATAGGTACTTAGAATTAAAAAACCACATTTAGTTTTATTTTCATTGTTTTTATTAAAATTAATTACAAAAAGAAATCAAAATTCACTTATAGGTTAGAATTGCACTATACACATTTATTACTGAGGACGATACAGCAAATTGTCTTGCCGTATTTACTCTTAAAACATTGTAGCCTTATAGGTTTCACAATAACAAGAATAGGAATTTTATACACCTTCTTAATTAGTCTTTTAACTTCAACAGTAATTACAACCACTCTACAATAATCACAGCTTTGATCATTACTTATTTTTGAATTAGTTATAGATTTGTCATCAGTATGCGTAGCAAGCTGAGGCTTTTATTTAATTTCGTAGTTAGTACAAATTGTGGAAGTCCAAATGTTTGCCGTGTGGGCATTAACCAAAGATTACAAGAAAAACTATGTAAAGCTATACGATTTTTAGTTTCTTTAGTCCAAACCACTTGTTTAATTGTGTTTTTCCACGAATGTGTTTAAATTACTACTCCGTCTTGTGCACCTTTCCTCGTGCCCACATTCACTAAAGTTCCATAATATTACGTTAGTCACAGAAGAGCAGTAAATACTGAGTTGGGACATAATATAAAAAATCATATACCGATACTGGCTTGATGAAGAATCCGAAATAATAATACGATTCAACAGTTGAAATTGCCTTTTTAATTTCTTCGAATATTGGGACTAGGTGAGCCCAAACGACGGCTCACCGAGATGATAAAGCAATGTACCGATATGATAAAGCGATCCACCGAAATGACAAAACTATGCGTTGATCATGAATCAAAACACAGAAAATATATACCTTCGGTGTTAATTATCACATCGGTGGTAATAAAGATCACCGATTACAGCGATGTGAGAACAGCGACATTTGAAATAGAACACTTTTTAGAAAATTAGAGAAAATGCATAATATCTAGGATAAATTCAATTACAGTCAATTAAGCTAATTCACTTACCACCTCCGTTAGATCCGAACAATAATAATAAAACTACTCATTACTCTAGAAAAATGTAACCACCGATAATATTGAATAATTGTCCAGGAGCAACTGGAATTGCGTACTTACGTTATTGGCGTGAATACGGAGTGATTTGACACATATCCGTCCTGACTGCGCACTGACGCACACTAGCAAGGGAAATAATATTGGGGTGGGGACTCTGTCGAACTTGCCGTTGTAAAGTTAGGTTTAAATTACTTTTGCCCACCGATATGAGAGCATTTTGCAGGACACGTACGTTTGTGCCTTTCAGTAATAATAAATGTTAGTTATGCAGTAAAATATGCTATATAAGAAAATAAAACCAATATTCTGTGAAATATAATAAGCTACATACTTAATTTACTTGTTTTTATTAGTGTATAAGCTTTTTTCGTTTCTAAAAAAAGTAGAGGGACAGCACCGATTTGAAAAAATAGAGGTTTATGTATTTATTTCTACCTTAATTTAAAGTTCTAGGCAAATAATATTTTTGCCACAACCCAATAACTACCTACTGAATATTAAAAAAAGTAATTCAGAACAATATTGCTTTTTTACACATACTTATTTCACCGAAGACAGAAAAAAAAGTCGTTTGGGAAATTCACCCACTATCTTATCTAATCTTTACAGCAAAAATGCCAGTGTTTGAAAATGAAATTCTGCGACAGATGAAAGCAGTTTGGAGAATAAAGTAGGCAGTCAATTTTCTAATGCAAGAGATTTAACGTTTTAGAATAAGAATGCTTAGTGTAGTGTATTGGCAAAAGTATTGGTTGTCTCATGCGCTTACGTCATGACGTCGTCAGTCGTGTACCGGCAGTCGAGCGACAAGCTGTGGATTGCGATTTGGTGCGTGTTGTGAGTGTTGGTGAGCCGTTGTTATAATCCTAAAGCAGGACAATACATGTGGCGACGAGGACAAAAGTGAGTACATGATAATGATAATAATGTTAAAAGGAAAAAAAAAACGGAAAGGTGGCTAGGTGATCAAAAGAAATGATCGAGCTAAAAAAAATCTCGAAATACCCGCTAGGACTGCTACTTAATAATTCTTGAAATATTCATTCGTAGTTACTTATCGACATTTTGTTACTTTGGTTTCTTACCATTGTAGTTATTTTTTCAAAATTTGTATTAAATGATAAGGCAACAACAACAGTGACAACCTTAAATTTTTTAATCAGCGCTTTGGTTTATGTATACAATAAACTTTTAAATTATTACGTTAGAACATAAACAAATTGACTACCTGTCTACTCGTTAAAGCATGATTTTTATTGATAAGTTTAATTTTAATAGTCAAAAATTAAAGAACTATCTATTGTTCATGGTTGATTGGTTAAATAGCAGTTATTTCGGTTTTTGATATTTGTTATGTCTATCGATTTTAGTTATCGAGTTAAAGGCAAATAGCAGCAGTTTGATAAATCGCTGACCATTAAATTGGTACTGACCTTACTCGTTAGGTATATTAAAACAATGACCTACACTAAAATCTGATCATTAAATTGATATTATTAAGTAAAATAGTACTTAATAAGTGTATAAACTTCATACACTAAGCAGATTAATACATCTGATCATTAAATTGATATTATTAAGTTAAAAATGATACTTAATAACTAGTATGTAAACTGCCTATATTAAGCAGATTAAAATCTGATCATTAAATTGATTTCATTAATCAAAAAATGGTACTTAATAACTGTTATGTAAACTGCCTATATTGAGCAGATTAAAATCTGATCATTAAATTGATATCATTAAGTAAAAAATGGTACTTAATAATTATTATGTAAACGGTCTACATTGAGCAGATTAACATTTGATCAATAAATTGATATTTAAGAAAATGCTACTTAATAGGTGGTGTAAAATACTTACACTAAACAGGTTGGAATTTAGTCATTTCATTGATATTGGTTAGATTAAATTTTACTTTATGAAGTACGTCTGTACCTAGTGTCGATCTAAGCAAGAAAAATCTTATCATTAAATTGATATAACATATAAAAAGGTATTTAGTGATGACATTGTTGAAATTAAATGTAATTATTATATGTGTAATAATAATAATATGTGTTATTGGAGGAGTAAAACTACGATGCTGATTGATTTGGGCTGTATGCAAGTTTTGATAACGGAAGTTACTGACATCGAAATCCTAATGTTGTATTTATGGTCTATGGAAGAACACTAAAGATAAAAAGATATTTAAAGTTCGGATAGAAATAAGATTAAAATTCGAAAATTCAACCTTTTACGTTGTTATCAATGGTATGACAAATCTATTGGAAAATAGTACTGCTATGTTATCGGGAGTATTGAAATCGTATCAAGCAGTTAAGGGGAGATTTCACGAATTCTACTTATGTCACAACCCTGCAGGTTAAACCCTGCTTTAGAACCTAAAAATGAAAATAACATTGAAGAAATTAGACACAGAGATATTATAAAATTCAAATCGTTCTTAATAGAAGGAAAATTCCTTTCTTCCTATACAGTGCCTTTTTGGCCACATCAAAATAGACAAATCAAAAGACAAAACCGCAACATACTGAAACCAATAAAAACAAGTACCTATAGCTGAAAATAAGAAATGGAAAGAAAGTTTACTAGATTATTTAACAATGCACAATAGCACACTACATTCTGATACTGGAGGAACCCCATCACAACTTTTCTACAAAAGAAAATTTAGAGATGGCAAGCGACACAATTGAGAAGATACTGAGGCTACAAAAAAGAACAAAAGAGGAAGAAAATAGAGATAAAAAACAGAAGGCCGAAGAAAGTGATTTAGTACCCGGAGTTAAGTTTATGTTAAATATATGAATATAAAAACTTACAACAAAAGTCCCATGTCAATCCGAGAACTTCCATTAAAAAAAATTAAAAGTCAAAAAAAAAGTAAGCTTACATACTACTACCTAAATGAACATTTTACTAATAAATTTCAGCCGCTATAGTTGTTAAAATGTCAGTAACTTGATAAAAAAAATATTTTTTCTTTAAATTTGTATTTTGTCATTAATCAATGTGTAATCTGGGTATTTGTGTTGATATCAGTATGATAAACTTATAATTTTTTATTATTTTATAAAATTGCCATTTTCTAAATATGAATTATGAAATAAAATTGAATGTGTATTAATTAATTAAATTTATATATTTCAAAATATTTTACTTAATTTTAATATTGACTTGTTAAAGATGGAATGAAATTCTAATTTTAATAAATTCTTTACATTGACATATTACAAAATAAAAATAAATTTGACATAATAAATAAAAATCACATGACTGTGAATGTCAAATATCTGACATTAATACTTAGCATTTAAGACCAACAGTATATCAACAATATTTGATACAAAAACACTAACGTTATAGCACACACAACACAGTTGAAAATGAGGAAGGAGGAGATATCACTGTTCGAAAAGATGAGACAGGTCAAATTCTTAGAAAGAAAATAGTATATTTTAAAAAGATTTAAGGAGAATGATGTGTGTGCAAATACCTCAATACATCTAGCCAAAATGAAATCAACAAAGAAGAAATGAATGTTAAAACCTGAAAGTAATAAACCTAAACAATGTTATGGTTTTGGTTAATCTATTCATCTAAAATCAAATATTATCGTAGTCGTGCTTGAAGCTATATAATAATACTTTAATTTAGTTTCATTTATTGTAAAAGTAATTAACACAAAATTTAAAAAAAAAGATAAAATATAAAAGTATTGGTTGTCAAATGCGCTTATGTCATGCGTCAGTCGTGTACCGGCAGTCGAGCGACAAGCTGTGGATTGCGATTTGGTGCGTGCTGTGAGTGTTGGTGAGCCGTAATTATTATCCCAAAGCAGTACAATACACTTAGAATGAGAATGATTATTTAAATAACAAACGAGAACCCACAACTGAATCTGCAGCAACTTTGAAGATGTTTCCTTGAGCTAGTATATATTTTAAGGTCCTACAGACGACAGATTTCAATTTTGCTATACCTAATCCCAACAAAAACTGATGCCATTGAATATGTATAATATTTGTCTTTGATTTTAAACAGAAACAAACATTCGCAAGATATTTACATTCCACAATTATCTATGTTCTCACTAATACCTTTATCACAGACAATAATTTGCTTACTTTGGGGATAAATTATTTGTGAATGTAAATATTTATTGACGATATGTCAAAAAATATTAACATGCTTTTTCTTATTTCATTATATCAAGCATTACTTTGCAGGAAATCCATCATGACAGATGTAAAATAAGCCTTTTTTTGCTAATTCCGAGTAAATAGCAAAATAAAGGCTTATTTTACACAGCTGATACTTTTTCATCCCTTTTCGTGGCCACCCGTCAGCTTAAGACGCGGCAGTGTGCGGAAGTGTCACCGATGTCCTACGAAACTAGCGGGGGCTATTAACACGATCCACTTAAACCTTATAGAGATAAATAGGCGAGCTAAGCCACACCTCGTTTTCCTTATCATCAGATCTTGCTTTACTTTTTCCTTCACCGTAGTTTATTTAAACATTTACTTTTACAAAGAAAAGGTCTTAGGCTTAGTCTATTTTTGTTTTGACTAGTTTACGCTCTTTGCTCTCAACGGGACATTACCTAATTTTATTAACTTCAACGGAAAAAGAGGAGTGTTAAAAAACTTAAATGAACAAGATAGTTCTTAACTACGTTAGTAAAAGATTTTGTTGCTGGTTATTAAGTTGGCTATTAAATAGTTGGATATTTTTGGTTGAGTGGCTAGCATATCTATTAGTACATTGTGCATTGACCTGCCGCGAGGTTCGGGTTCGATTCCCAACGGGGGCAGACATTTGTGTGATGAACATTTAGATGTCTGCGTTTCCGGGTCTGGGTGTTTATTAAATTTATTCTGGTATCTATTTAAGTATTTTTATATACTAGTTAGTATCTTTGACTAATACCCATAACACAAGCATATAATTTGCTTACTTTGGGGTTAGATTCAATTTTTAAATAGTTTGTGTAACTTGTCCAGGGATATTTGTTATTATTATTACTATTTTTATTTAGCTATTAACCGTGAATTGATCTCAATTTCGTTTTTGTTTAGTTTAAAGACGAGTTTAATTTCCAGTTCAACCTGAACACCACCAATATTATAAATGCGAAAATCTGTTTGTCTTTCTTTCCTTTTACAAAACACTTCTTTTTTTTTCATGCTTTTTTTTCTTTTTTTTTACTTTTGTGTGGAGGAAGCTGGAAAGTGAAAAAGGCTACTTTTATCTTTATATCTAAGAAGGAGCAATGTCAAGTTCAATAAAAAAATTGGGCATTTACGAAGAGGAAGGCAGAGATACAGCCCGGGCTGACACTCCGAAAATGTGACAAAACTAGCAAGAGGTTGCGAAACTATCGCCAAAAGAGCAATCCCGGTCAATATTGATAAAGTAATATCTACTTATGGGAGAGTAAAATGCTTCGTTACTTTACGAGCTCCTAGAAAATTTAATCAGAAATATATACATAAATTTACATCAAATGCAAATCTTTCTCAGTAATCGAATTCGAGGCCTATCGATTTCCGGTGACGTTGTATAAGTACGATAACCCGCGAATAATGACTTTATCGAGCCACTTTATGAAGAAACAATCATAAAATAACTACTTTAAAAAAACCGACTTCAAAACTTCAAAAATCAAAAGTAAAAAATAAAAAAAGATTTCATATTTCTTATATTAATTATATAAATACCACCTTTTATTTACACATGCCATTTACGAATATGTTAGAAGTCGGTGCCAAGGCTTATACTTAACTATTATTATATCATTAGTAAGTATTAAATTGGCTTAGTACCGACTTCAAACCTATTAGTAAATGCCACATAATAGGTGCCATATAATTAATATTAAATATTTTTTATTTATTTTTTTT
The DNA here is from genome assembly GCA_002245475.1 of Calephelis virginiensis. Classification (NCBI taxonomy): domain Eukaryota; kingdom Metazoa; phylum Arthropoda; class Insecta; order Lepidoptera; family Riodinidae; genus Calephelis; species Calephelis virginiensis. Next base: position 118,704 of record NJDC01001033.1, read on the forward strand.
ACTTTTTAATATTGAAGCCGGTTTCTTTAACGTAGTTATTTTTATATAATACTATTTAGTTTATAATGCTGATATGATTCAATTTAGAGAGGTAGGTGAAATTAGATAAAAAATGCTCACAAAATAAAAACTAATAGGCCTTCCTGAATTAAATTCCAAACTGTTCCTCATCAAACAAAAAAAAAGAATTACGTAAATCAGTTCAGAAACCTCGGCGAAATTGGTGTACATACATAAAAAAATGTACGGGCCGAAATGAGAACCTCCTCGTTTTTTGGAACTCGGTTAAAAAATGGTTATGTATTATAATAAACATCAATGTAAAACAAAGTTTTATCGCCGTATGTTGCTGGTAGTTAGCAGCTAGCTTCGACCAGATTATAGCTTCAGCACACGCAAACACCTATTTTAATACTAACTTTTGCAATTAAACCGTGAATTAATAAAGCTCAGACCTTGAGACACTTAAACAATCTGTGTGTTCAAGGGGATATCGCTTAACCTGTTTTAATTACTAGTATTTATTTCAGTCTAAAAACTTTATTATCGTTGTGATCGCAATTATTATATTGTCGTTACCCAATTGCTTTAGGAGGGCAATCTATATTCTATCCTAACTTTCGAAAAGAGATCTGTCAGGCGATTTGTTATTGGTCAAGTAACCGCACCACAAACTTACAAGAAAACCTTTTAGTCATAATGAGTTAGACTCACCTTTTATACAGTCGGTTGAAAAACACATTATCAGATTTTGTATGAATTAAAATGAACAGTTTTGATTGTAGTTTTCATAAATATTTGTATTTTATTCTACATGTATTACGATACGTACGTAATAATATTAAAATAGACATTCCATTGACGTAAAGGCTTTGTGCAACGGCTTTGTTTACTATTTTGTTACTTTTAATTGGCACTGATGGAATACTGACATTGGAGAAGCTCGCATTATCACGCATTATTATATCATTGTTATCGCTGATCCTACATACTTATAGTAAGTCTGTGAAAGCATGTAACTTTTTATGCTTATTTAAAATATCAATAGTGCATTTGAAGCAGTAGCAGAAGAAGAAGTAGCAGAAGCAGTAGTAGGATAATTTGCCTAGCTCAGTGATTCAAGGAGAAAACTTGTTATTTATATTATATCAGATGACATGTTAATCATTATGGGCTAATTCGTCAATAATCAGGTAAAACGTGTAACGGTCAGTTAAGTAATAGACCGATTCGTGAAAGAGCGAAACGTGCTTATGTATGTTGACAGATTTTATGCAAAGACTGATGTTACTACTACTAAATTCAGAACTAGCTACCAAAGCCATTTTTTGAAGTGAAAACTTCTTTAGCGGCGTTGTGCACCTTTTTTGGAATGGGTAAAAACTTCTTAACTCGTTTCAGATCGTAAGACGGCGCAGGGTGCATGCGCAAATAAGACGGCGCAGGTCGCTTGCGCGAGATCTAAAATAGAACGTAGATTCATTGCTGTTTTTGTATTGCTTACATATTTCCGAACAGTACGAGTGAGTGTAAAACAATTACATAAACTACTGCGGGTCGGCCCCTCGCGTTAATCTGCAGTATTAAACAATTGTACTGTAAAGTATAAACTGTTTCTTGCTTTTAATGCTTTGTAGTTTGTGGTAGAAAAAGTAGATATTAGTTTAGTAAAACATCTTTAAATTTGTTTGCGTCTTGTAGGTGTATTGTAGTTTCTCAGTTAATAGAAATTAATCGAAAAAGTTGTAAGTTTAACAAAGGAAATAATCGTAGCAGGAAAATTGATATACACATTTATATTATAATGAATTAAATTATGTTTAAGTTTGAAAAATTAAATATTTCGTCATGTTTTATCTCATAAGTAAAACTATTTTAACTAGCCGAGGTAAATTATGAAGTGGCAGTACTAGTAGGTAGCGTACTGAAGTTTCATAGTTTAGCACAGAGTACTAATAAGTAGGTACTAATATTACTAATAAGGTGTACTAGTAGTACATTTTACTTATTATACGATTACAGTGCGAATCCAAAAATGTTGGATTAAGTACAAGATTATTGTGTTATACAACATAAATGATAGTACTTTCATACTGATAATTAAAACAATTCGTGCAAAATTATTCCCTAACCATTCCAAAATATCAAAAATGCACAAATGTTAATATTCAAGTTTTCACTTCTGCCGGCACTCCCGGAGTGCAACCCGTCTTTTTTTTGAATTGGACGTTTGATCTGGTTATATAGAAATTGCCCATTACTATCACATTTTTGTTACTTGCTATTGAAGATGCATAGAAATTTATCATTATGACTTAACGTGTGAATATCTATGTTAGGTAGTTTCAAATACCTATAATTGTTCATTCGATAACGAGTATAATTAGTCTAAATTGAATAAAAATATTTTTATAAACTTATGAGCTTTTAGCATGAGTTGATATAGGTTACGCTTGGTAGTTTATGTCCCCCCCCCCCCTCCGAGGGTCCAAGCCTTGTCATGGCGGGGGGGCTGAGTAACCGAGGTCAGGCTGGGGCCTCGGCGAAACTAATTGGCCCAGGGAGGCTGCTCCGGTGGTGCACGTTGTGTCTCCACGCATTACTTTTGACGATGTAAGGGCCAGCGCCGCCGGGGCATTCGAAGTGTTATTATTATTTTAATGTCGCCCTTTAAGTGTCTATTATAAAAAAAAACTAACGTTAATAGACACATTAGTTTTTTTTATAATAGACTCTTAATGGGACTCAAAATAATTGTTAAGAACTAAAATTTCGAAATGACTGTTTTTATGTCCTTGGAAATAACTGCAAAACACGCTTCTAATTTACCCATGATATAAATAATAAAAAGCACTCATCGCGGTCAAATAAGTTGTCACTTAGAATGAAGAGAATCTTTCTTATATTGGTGCCTCAGACAATTTTATTAGTGAATGTGACTAAAATTTTATTCATATATATTATTTATATAGTCATATTAGGTTCTTAGTTAAAAAGTCACCAAAACTGTACTGTTATAATTACCTCGACAACTGACAAGTGTGGTTATTTCGCGAGCTCGGAATTTATTGGTGTCTGGTCGTGGTGGGAACATTACTTGGGCTCATCACATTCTGTCGTACTTGGATATTTTCCAACATAATCATTTCATTGTGTCCGCGGAAATATTATAATAAAGCTAGCCATATTATATATCCATTATAAAGGATTTCCGCAAAAAAACGCCTGATTGAATAAAACGACCTTTAACCTTCCTCAGAATATAAATTATCTACCAGTCAAATATTTCTATGTCAATTCATCAGGCAGTCAAATTCAATAGGAGCCCTGTTAATAACACACTTATCTACAAAGTGACTTGGTCCTTTACTTGTATGTTAGTACAAAAGTAAAATTTAACTAAAGAAATCAACTGCCAATAGATTTATTTACTCTCTATACATTCAAAAGAAAATGGTGTTAGTTACCCTATTTATAACTCAAGCATGGCAGAATCGATTAGGGTGAAAATTAGTGAGGAGGAAGCTTAGAACCGGAAGAAGGACATAGGATACTTTTGATTTTGTGCGATTGTAACGAAACTGAGAAAAACAACATTTTAATTTTTCCCATACAAATTGAACTGGCGAAACGAAATTCGCGGGGACAGCTAGTATGTATTAAAAAGAACCACGAACATGGATCCTTTCCTGTATATAAAAATACTCCTGAATAGTCTATGTGATATTATTACATGTTTTCATGTTTATTCTCAATGAGACATAAAGCATTTCCCTTAAGTTATTTTAAATAATGTTTTCGTAATTTTTTTTATAAATATGTGACTAAACTCATTTTCACCACTTACGAGTGTTGGTTTCTGTTTTAAAAATTTCATCTAGGAAGATCGGTTGATATACATTTATGTGAGTATAAGTATATAAATAGAAACAATGGCTATATTAAAAAAAAACAGTCGTTGACTTATAACTATAGTTTGACCATGGTTCGACCACTACCGTTATAACGCGATAAAACAGCAAACCAGCAAACAAATCTTCTGATGGTAAGTCATAATCGGTGACCATAGATATCGGTGATACGTCGCTGTTTCGGGGACAAGGTTATAGGCCGAACGTGTAAGTCTACCAGCTACCATACTCTCCAAACCGGAACATGACTCTGTCATTATGGCGCCAGAACTAGGTAAGGCGGTGGATCCCTACCCGGATGAGTAATAACACGGTACTTTATCACCAGTAACAAACAATTTTAAACGATCATTATTAGAATTAAAAAGTTTGAGTGACCATATTCGGTTAGTGTTCCTTCACGCCTAAAGGTCGTTAGTCCAGTAGACCGTGTAGTGGGATCGATGCCTCTAGAAAATCAACTCTTCAGTGGCCTATTTATTTGTTGCAGAAACTTCGTTCGAGTATACATGAAATGGGTTCGTACACAAATTGAAATTCACTCGTTTAATCTAGAAATATTAGAAATTTGAAATGACTGGAAACGTGTTTCCAGTAGTTTGACCGCATTTTCAAGTTGCTCGTGAAAACCCATTAAAACATTGGTATGAAACGGGCTTTCCTCAACATACAAACATACTACATATATATACTTTCCTCAACATATAAACGTATTTAGGCATACATACATGTGTTTACGGTAAGTCCCTTGCGTGGTAGACAGGGAGTAATGAGTGACTAGCTTCATGATCCTTGTAGTTAGCTTCCTCCACATTAATTCTCTAACTCATAAGCACATTTAAGAGACTTTTAACATCACCTTCGGATAATAATACAAATAAATAGAAATTGTAGGTGGTGAATGTTTCTATCAAACGGACGAATAACTAAAATTGGTTCATCTGAGATAACACACATAAGACGTAAAGTCGAATTGAGAACCTCGAAAAGACAAATAAAATAGAAATTCCGTCTTTAAAATGTTAAACAATTAAGAGCACAAATTTCAGCAAGAGGCTTCGAATCCTGACCTCGATGGTATCTCAGCCCGAATCAGCTCGAGGGCCCTCCAACTTGCGTGAGGCGAGCGGCAATTCAAGTCTATACGATGCTTAAGCACGTGCCATGATACCTACTTCAATTTGAAGCGGTAGCGTAAGTACATAGGAATGTACTCATGCAGTTTTTGTAAGACATAAACAGGATATCAAATAGACATACATTTCCTATGGAAGACAAATAGACGTCACTAGTGCTCCTGCCCGAACCAACACGGGTAAAAAAATTATATGAAAAATTATGGAACTAGCAAATTCTAAAAATAAAACTACACAATGAAGCGAACACAAACACACATTATCTTATTTATGTGTAATGGATATAAAAACAAAGTCTAGGACTTTTATTGCACTGAAGCAAACCGAAAAACCGCAATAAAAATGGTTGTTCGCGGCGACATGTATTGAATTTACAATATATTTAATCCTCGCTCGTGAAAATTGATGGTCGGATATTAATCAATCGCTTCAATTTTAAAATCAATGAAATAAATAAAATTGCTTTTCGTGTGGTTGCGCTATGCACCTTACCTTTTTACCTTTTTATCTGTTTACTTTTTGACATCAGGCTTAATATCAAATTTTATTAAGTTTGAGTTCAAGCTAGCAAATTTCATAAAGTTTTAACTATAAAAATGTATATAGGTATAAGAGTAAACAAAAAATGAAAGCGCCTCCGCCTTTTACATGAAAATACCATACTACAAAAAGTTCTTTTAAGAGTTAATTATTTTAACACAAAAAGTTGGTGTAATGGTGTTAATCACAAATTTTATAATAATAAATATCGTCATTTTATCTTTTACATTGTTAAAAGCATTCATAGTGCGTATCTTAAATTATTTCTTGCTAGTATACTCTGTAGCGTACATAGGTGTTTAGATTTTCCCCAGAAATAAAAATCCAAAGTAGGAAGGTCTGGACTACGAGCTGGCCAAGGAAAGAGCCCTCTACGACCGATTCACTGTTCACCGAAATGGGAACTTAAAAAAGTGTACGTTACTCAGCAAGAAAGTGGCACCTAAAGTGATATGAGTGGGACTTATAATTAGTGCTCGATCTGCTGTAAATGTGCAAAGAATAAATAATTTGTGTGTATTGTCATTTTGGAAATAAAAGGGAAAACGATTCCTGCTGGGGTAACGTTGTTCCACCAGGAAAATTATTCTAAATGAATTATGGGAGAGCTAAAAATTGCGCTTGCGCAAAAACCATATATTTGTTCAAATTTGTGCGCCAAAAACAAAATTTGTGCGTCTTCAGGTTGAGATATTGCGATTTTTGCCGGGGAAACGTTTTGCAGAATAAATAATGGTAACAAAGATGCTATCGCCACTAAGCGCTTTCGGCGAATGCGGGACGCCGCAAGGGGCAGCGGGAAAGGGGTCGCTTTCCCGCGGAGTGCAAAGTTGATTCATAGGAGTTGTATGAGTAGGAGCAACCTATTGTGACAATGTATACTTTGACCTAAAAAAAGAATTACCTATTTTATGGAGACAAGTTCTATGTATCTCCAGATTATTTTTATTGTTAGCATAGGTATCTATATCACGCATATAATTATGCATACAGTAAGCATATCCATTTAGACCTACATGTTTTATAAAGAGTGACATCGTATTATAATATAGTTATCCGCTTTTCAGTTATTGTAAGCTACAGATAAAAGTTAAATAATCTCAGAGAGGATTTAAACCTGCACCCTCTCATCTTTCAATGACGAATGCTCTAACCGTTTGGGCTACCAAGGACTTAAAGCCTATGGTGATTTTTTTAAATTCCTTTCTTATTGATTATCTAAGTCGATAGTTAAATAAATCCCAGAGCTACATAATTTTGAATAATATCCTATATCCCGAGCACAGATACGACTTAGGAACAGTTAAGAAAAGAGAGTAGACGTGTATTCTTTTAAGGTCGGCATCGTATCTATTATAATTATGCCATCCTATAAATAAACTTAAAGCTTAGAGTAAAGTTAGACTCGCTATGTAGCTTAAAGCAATTTTAACAAGGTTGAAGTTGACTCAGTATTAATATTGGAGTATACTACTTCGAAGTTGATCTCTGATTTAAAGATAGCTTATGTTTTTACATGGTTTAGTGACAGAGTAAGGATCGACTAACTTCTCTCAAATAATCGTTAGAAAACCTATCTTGCTATAACTTTAATATTAAATTAGGTATATAATGAGGTTATTCATTATGTACCTAATTTAATTAAAGTTGAAAAGCAACAAAAACTAATATGGAAGTAAATAGTACACATTAAATCAAAAAATAAGTAAATATTTTATTTTAAGTCAATTGGTCCTCTTGAGATACGCTAAGACCATAATTTTGTGATGATTTTTTGAAAGACTATAACTAATGTCTTCTGCCTGCTGCCTCTTACATCATAACAAATGTTTCTTTTTTTATAACAGAATAAACATAAAATATGACAAGGTTGTTTTTTTATATGTATAAACACAGATTTATAATTTGTCATTTGCATATTTGACGTATTTCGTTTATTTCTTCGTCTTTGGCCAGTTTTATTTTATAAATTAGTTTTGTTTATCTCCTGATTACTATTATATCTTTTATTTTCAGTAAAATTTTGAAACGAGAAAGCCAATGTGAGGCGGATAGATTACCTAGGGCTTTACGAATTGCTAATACCGTCTGGAGAGATTTTTTGGGAAATAAAACACACGGTTACACGTTTGCAGGGTCGAGAGCGAGGCGCAGAATGTTCACTATTCACTGGGAGTTTCTTTTAGTTCTTGAGCGTTCCCAGTGGTTTTTCTGGAGGACCGACCGCGAATGAATCCCCGATTCCCGGTCCGAGTTTTTATACAATTCAGGAACGGAATTCTGGAACATTCTATTCCTCACCCCCGGAACCATATTTTTATTTAATTTCTTTATCAAATTGTACAATTATCCACTTATACTATATTACAAACCTATAGTCTAGTCTAGACTTATCCTGGCATACATAGTTGTGCACGCGACTGCGCTTGGTTTTCGTGTGGCGGCGAATTTCCGCGATTTTTGCCTTTTATACTTCCCTGCCCCCCGCGGCTTAGTATAAAACGAGCGGGCGCGGCGCTCCCGATTTTATTAGCGTTACGGGCACGGTCGCATGCACATTACAATCTCTTTCTTATCTATAATAACATATTCCATTTTTATTATATTTGGGTAAGTGAAACGCAAGAAATTTAACACTTTATTATCACACTTAAACTTAGCCGATTTTTTGGCTATTTACAAGACTTATACGTTTCGTGTTACGTTAAGACGGTCTAGCTACATACATTTTACCATTTTACACATAAATCTAGACAATAGAAGTTATTTTAGACATAAAATTCACGTAAATTATCATTGCAAAACAACATGTTCAAAAACGCTATAAAACATTCTAAAACCTATTCAAAAACATCATTTTCTAAGTTAAGTCAATCATATAAACCAAAACAGAGTATATAAGCTCGTAATTATATACAAAACATTGTTATTTACTTAAAATAAATTCACTGAAATATCAATATTTACTAAGACTCGAAATGTCCGTAAGGTACCAACGCGTGCCATCCTTCGGATTGGGTCACTCCCGCCGATACCGTCTAGTTGTCTATGGTCATATGCTACATTGTCTTTGGTCGTCGTGCACACAATGTAATTTTTTTAATCCAAAAATTTTTTTGATCATGTGTTTTCCATAGCTTATCTTAAAGAAATCGTCTCCCTCACCTTGTCCCATGCCTCATCTGTTGCGATAATCATATTCGTTTTTCTAACAAAACATTATGTTTAATAGCCTACCTAAAACGTTGAAATTCTCAGCTTCTTTGATTTTGTCTTACACTATTTTAGTTTTATAGTTTACCTTGGTTACCTAAAATTATATAGAATACACTTGTCATAAATCCAATTTAGTTATTCAGTAAGTATTCAGTATTTTTTATTGTTGTTTGTATTTATTATCAAACAATTTCAATTATGTATTTATTCAGTATTACTAATGAGAAAGGGCATGCTCCGCTGGTTCAGACATGTAAAAAGGATGGTTGATGAAAGATTGACAAAGCAGAATAGTGAGGTCTGTCAATAGGTACCCTCTGCCTAGTTCGCAAGGGACTTGTCGTGGAGATATGTATGTACGTATTTTGATGCAGTCGAGTTGTTTGTTTTTATATTTAAATTATTTTGTGATTATGTTTTTTATGGATTACATGTATTTCCCTTTGAGTGTTAAATTGGTTTAAAACTCAAAAGCGTTTTTTGGCGGTGAGACAAACATGTCTTATAGACACAAAGTCAGCGAAGTTCATGGAAACTCAACACTTATAGTTTTTTTATGTAAGAGATCAGCACACACTCATCACACACCTTTTTTCATGGAGAGTGATATCCGAGGCCTATATACACCATAGACTATATACACTATATACTACGGAAAATCTGTGGTGTAACGCTCGCTGACCGCATTCGTAACAGTGAGATCCGAGAAAGAGTGGGATTGAAAGAAAGTGTTGGTGTTAAAATGCGAAAGGGCATGCTCCGCTGGTTCGGTCATGTGGAAAGAATGACAGATGAAAGATTGACAAAGCAGATATACAATGCGAATGTGGATGGATATAGGTACCCGGGGAGACCAAGGCTGACATTCACGATCAGATCAATCGGATATTATCCGAGGGTGGTGTCAAGAGTCTCCGAAACCGGCGTGTTTGTATGAAAGGGGGTGTTTGAATGTGAAGGAAGCAAGACAGGTTTATCAGTATCGTGAGGTCTGGCACTCGATACTCTCTGCCTACCCCGTAAGGGACTTGGCGTGAAGATATGTATGTATGTGCATGTGTATATACACCATAGACGTTACAAGTTTATCGATGTCTTGTGGAAAATGTTTTAGGTCGATTATTCAAGTTTTAAATAAATCATTAAAAATTAAGAGTCTTATACCCTTATGCCGAAAGAGGTACACTACTTAGTCTCACAATGTAACAAGTGTTTTTTTACCGACCTGATTATTGAAACCGAATTGACATATAGTCAACGCCAAAATTGGACCCCAGAGTGGAGAAAAAAATAATAAGCTACAATTAAAATAAATTTTAAAACTACTTCTAGTAGGTTTAGAAAAAAGATCAACGATTGTTTTCCCCATCTTTCTACCGACGACATAAAGTTATAGACAAAATAGGCATCTTTCCGTCAGGCACCTTGTAAATGTGAGTGTCACTAGTTCTATAAAAGTACCAGTGGTAGTACCCCTTTTTTTTATTTTGGCGTGGGCTAAAAATCAGACATAAGCCGTCATAGAAAGTCATGTCCAGGGTAGAGAGTAAAGTGGGGCACCACTTGTAGTCTTTTACTAAACAAAATTTTATTTAATGCTACCAAAATTGACTAATTTCACGATTTAATATTAATATTTTTTTATGGTATTGGAAGGCAAACAAGCAGACGGATTACCTCATGATAAGAAATTCACGCTGCCTAGAGACAGCAAAGATAGAAATGGTGCGTTGCCAACCTTAGGCCGGGATGTTAGGCCTCGAGCAAAAGTAAGTTTACCGGCTACCTTACCCTCTGAACTCGACCACCTAGTCAGATGTCACGGTGCTAGTGACGGTAAGTCTATGTTCGCCTTTTACAACCTGCCTGGCACAAGAAGGCAGATGGTCTATTCTGTGAAGGAGCCCTTACCAACACGGGGTAAATATACACGAAATCAATAATTACGAGAAAAATGCGACTACATCATCACTCTATTACACAAACACAAGATAATACTATATAACACGAAATATTACTCCTTAAATAAATATGCTTAACATTTATAAGAACAGATACTGATTTTGAAATGAAAATGTCAAGGGGAATTTAAGCCCCGGAATAGAAATTTATAATTTGTCCTCGTCGAAACAGATTATCGGAAATAAATCATACCTTTGCTCCGATAATGAAAATATAAAACCTTTAAAACTTCTTATCGTCGGATAAAGCAAACGGTTTTGTTTATTTTATTTCTAATTGACTGTAAATTTAAACGAAAGTAAATATTCAAAAACTGGTATCAATTTCAATATCATACCGTCGAAAATCCACATTTTTATGTTACTCTAAAACCATTTATCGGGCTTAAATTAAATTTAAATAGAACCATCTGGAAAAAAATCATAAATTCTTACAAGTTTTTTAAACAGGTTAAATTAAACTAAGTACCTAGCCTAAGAATATTTTTACCTTTAATCAAATTAAACAATTTCTTTCATATCTTGTAAGCTGGTGCTTATTGGTTGGTTATAAATTATATAATTATAAATTGATTTGTTAAATGTAAATATTTTATTTAAAATGCATTAATTTACAAAAATTTACATCTCCATCGCAAGGTCAAGACTCTGGACGAAATTCAACTTTATTTGTAAATTGAGTAAATTTGGAGTTCAATTAAAATTAAAATATAAATTTAGCTTGTCTTAAGGATACGTCAATACTTATTAAATACCCGGTCGTAGGTCCCAAGTCAATATGGCCGAGTATATTAAAATACATTAACATTCCCACGGAAATAGAAATACCTACGTTCATCACACCAACTGTCTGAACCTGTCCCTGCCCTTAAAAATACAAGTCAATTATAATTTTGTAAAGAAACACGATCTTTGCCATTTTAATTTTTTAACAAAATAATAAGTAAATAACTTTTGTATTAGTAAATTGGTGGTGTCTAGTAACTCACTCTTTTAATTATCAAATTACCATACCTTGGGGGTTATTTGAAAAGAAATAATAAATGAGTAGACAAGGTGAGAGATGGAAGAGGCAAGTCAAGGTGACATAGCCTTATTACTCGTCCTTATGCCTATTTGTATCGCAATAAAGTCACTGCTTATCATAATATTATATTCAGGAATCTACAATCCAATTGAGTAATTCCTACTTTCATTCATGTTTTTTTTTATTACATTTTTTTTATTATTGTCAATCATTTTAATGTGATTAGTTTCTATAAATTTTAAAGAAAGAAAAAATTTCGCCCCAGACAGGATTTGAACCTGTAACCTTTCGTCTCAAGCCGACGAATGCTCTAACCAATTGAGCAATTGTGATTAGTTTCCATGAATTTTTTAAAAGTTTTTGATGTAATGAGGTAGTCTATATATAAATAATTCTGCGCTTTATGTATAATTACTTGATAAGGTACCTAACATTATTTCCTATTTGATATGGCGACAGCCTCAAGATAACACGAGGACTATTTTTTATAGCATTTTAACGAAATGGATACCAAATAAGCTTTTAAAAAAGACTGGTTTTGATTATGTACGACTTGAAATTGTATTCAATTATAATGTGTGACTGTGAACCATTTTGCGTAGGTATCAGTGGAGTTTATTAATTTATTAATTTGTTGAAAAGATATTAATGTACACATTGACGCTAACAGTATTCGATGTAGATTGGTTAGTGAACTCACCCCACTTTATTACTCGACAACAATGGGAGATTTATGTTAATGGCTCTACCCGATGATTGGATAGAACGGCCACTTACAATGTAGGCCACATTACCCAGCATTTCGAGTGGGTCATTTTAAAAAAGAAACTCATTTAGTGGTTTACTGTTAGTGTTGATTACATAAGGCCTCAGGTACGGTTGTCGGATCGGACAACTCAACATGATCTTTTTCTCGGTGCTCGGTTGGCAATGGGCTTAAACCTATCACGAGTACGTTGTAGACTTAGGAATCTTTGGCTAGACGTAGGTGCCCTGGATCAAAGTTCAAAAGCGGAGCAGTATGAAAACAAAGAACCTCGTTTATAAAATACTTGTCTACTCTCCATTAAAGCAATCTTTAAATTTCAAAAGTTTTTCTACCTAACTACATTATTTGACTCAGGTATACATACTCTTAGACAACTTTGAGGGCTATACCTTTGACGTAAATTGGGTAGAAGATGATGTGTTTCTTTACAATGAATTTAGTATTTTCAAAAATTTATCCCAAATCCATCACGTTTCGAGACAGAAATATCACTGGGCTGATTTTTTACAGGTCTTGCAACGATTCTGCTATTTTAATAATGTCATCGGCAAAAAGAGAAAGACATATTCTTGGCTTGAGATATTCGCTATAAACATTGGGTCAGTCCATCTCAATACAGGGTCCTGAAGACATCATCCAGCGCGTCGGTGAAAAGTTTCGGGGATATAACAACCCTGTCTTACACATCTGAATTGTTGGTCTCGTGTTTTGGACTTGAATAGACACTGTTGTTATTTAGTAGAGATTTCTCAGGACCTCTATATTCTAATGACTTTTCATCTTTTTTCTGAAAAACGTTGTTTAAAAACGTCACAAGCTGGCAAGTCCGGACTAATCATGTCGTGTCTAAAATTTTACATCTCTTTTTTTATGTAATAAAAAAGTGAACAAGCACACCGCTCTCCTGTTGTTAAGAGTAACCGTAGCCTATAGACACTATAGATGCAATAGGTACGTCACTG
>NJDC01001033.1:143357-173298 GCA_002245475.1 Calephelis virginiensis
AGCTACTGAGGATTCAAGTCCCTTGGCGAAATTCTTAATTCTTTTCTAACCCGTTAACGCGGGTAGTTATGTCCTATAGATACACAATTCTGAGTACTGATCGCTCTTTAAGTTTTCAAAAATATTGAATAAGCTTTAACAAATACAGCAGTTTTGTAGATACAAATGCATGGCAAAGTTAAAAGTCTAAGATTGATAAAACAATATGGCTTACAACTATCTAATTTTTTTAGCTTAATATGTGTGTTTCATAACCAATAGATAATGGTACTGTCAAAGCAAGCTAGCTGATACCGAAATGTTGATCGTCCTGCTTTGTAAGGCATTAAACCCTATACACGTATCTGTCCATTCATTGTTGCTTCACCTATTTCTATGTAGATAAGCGTTATACTTGCATGATTGCCTTAATATTCTGGCTATAGAGTGCTGACGCACCTACAACATCAACAGTGTATAGAGACCACGGTTGGCTCTTACCATCAAGAGATCCGTGCTTGCTCACTCTCCAATCGTATAAAAAAGAGTGGTGCCACTACACCAAGAAGGTCATTAGACTGCCGCCTGTTCTATCAAGCCACACTGCTTTCTGTGTACGGCTGTAAGGCGACCAGTTTAATGAGAAGACAACAATAGGCTCTGAAAATTTAAGTGTGCTGAGTAAGGCGAGACAGTACTTCAAGCCAACCTATTGCTTGCAACTTTGCAAAGGGAAAAAACGACATCATATGGATCACTGTACTCAACACAGGCGAGAGCTAGCTACTTCATGTGGACCGCATCCAATGTAGCATCCTGAATGGTCAATGACCGAGCAATTACCAAAAGGATTGAGCCTTTGGCGTTGCATTGGATGAGATAGATGTTGATTCCTACCACCGAGTTTCACCTTCGGACATCACATCATGAGGTATCATGTTTAAAAGTTTTAAGCACAGGCATCTACTATCTTGTGATCTCGAAGGTATTTCTTTCCTCGTACAACAAACACCATTCAGGAACCAGTTATCAAGGGAGGTATTTTCAAACAGATACGACTCGCTCTTTACTTAAGGGTTTCTAACCCTTAAGTAAAGAGCGTACTCTGTCATTAAAGGAGGTTTTATTTTCGTTTAGATTTTTTTTCCCGCTATAATAAACATTACGTAACATTACATAACATTAAATAACATTAAATAGCTTTTTTCTTAACTAAAGTCAGCATAACATGTAGTTGCAGGGAGGTATAGTCAGCATTGCACGCGGACGATAGTTGGCGACGGATCTGCCAACTCGTGTCCTATAGATACTTCTGCAAGTATACAATATAAATATTAGTCCAGCTTTCTAAATGATGGAATTTTTCTGCCACACTACGTAACTTCTTATATAGGGTAACTTTGAAAGGACCTTTGAGAAGCATAGGCTTAAATGGTAATGTATTTTAAATATTATTGCCAAATTGTAATGTTTACTTTTATAAACATTCATTTGAAACAATCCGCAAAAATGGTACACTTGTCACGCTATGTCGTACCTATGTAGTACGAGTCATGACGTCACCAGCCTGCCAATGCGACTGCCGTCTGTGGGAATCTGTTTTCTGCTGTGTTTACGTTGTTACCATTCATTTTGTGTTTTGCGTCGGATAAAAATTATGTTTTTTTTTTATTTTTTTAGTTTTTAGTTTTTTAATGGTCCAAAGTGTTATCGTTTCCGAACTGTTTTTTTTTAATATGATCTGTGGTTTAGATGTGCCCCTGTATATTTTTTCAACTTTAAAACACAGACTCTAACCATTCACAGCTGCCCAGATGCTGTAATGGAAGAAAGAATCAAAATCTTTTTTGGACTACTACTACCACTTTTTTGGGCTGGAAACTATGAAAACTATCTGATTATTCTTCACCTTTGCTTATTTAATTACTGTTGTATGTGATATACTTATTTTACTAAAACCACTTTTTCTACAAGTCTGAATTTGTATTTACACATAAACACTTGTTATAACTACTTATTTAACATGAATTTTATCTTGATATTACAAGTATTACAAGAATAAGCTGAGCTTCTTAGATAGCCATAAATTGTTAATAATTAGCAATTACATAGAATCAAGTAGCTTCTTGCTAACGGCTTCTTCCAAAACTTGCTATCTAAGATTGATATTTTGATCCATTTTTATGTTATCGCTTGCCAACAACATATCTGTGGACAGGATAAATATGGCAATTAGGTATGGGATAGGCCGCCGGATACGCAGTTATCTAGATTGCTTGAAATCCATTAGATTGAGATACATTATTAACATTGGCCGTGAGTCAATTGTCGTTGCTGTGTCCAGCTATGGTTCAGCTGCTCGACCTGCGACTAGAACAATATGTTATTAAACCGTTAATAATGACCGCAATCATTTGCCTCTGATAAATTATACTATAGTTCTCTGCTGGATATTCGTACTCGCATATACTTCGCCCAAAATTAATTATTCTCGAAATTCTTGAAAAACACCTATAGTCATATCTCTTTTATAAGTTTTATCACTTCTTCGTCAATATTGTAAATGACTATTGAAAGAAAAAAAAACACCTACTTATTTTAAGTTGAAATAGACGACAATGATTAACAAGGATGACTACAACATTTTTTTATAGGATACAGACGAATTTGCTGCGTTCAACAAGTTTTTAACCTAGACGGTAATTTTCAAAATTTTTTTTTATAAAATGTTTTACTAACAGACAGACATATGTTTGACTTGATAAATTTATTTTTTAAAAAGGATAACTGTAATTCCATTCATGGCGGAAGTTTAAGTCATTTTTTTATTTTATAATATTTGACGCTATGAATGGACAATTACATTTTACCAACTACAAACGAGAACAGTTAAAGGTTTAATACAACACCTCAAGATGTTGAAAATGTTATAAAATTACTTAAAAATACTAATAGTACAGACTATGATGAAGTAACAACATGTTGTATAAAAGAAGTAGTCATATAATCAATCTTTGTTTTGAATAAGGCGTTTTTCCAAATATGTTGAAATGGACGGTAGCTAAACCATAGTTTGAAAAAGAGGATGTTAATTGCTATAGACCAATTGAATTAATTCCAATTTTTCAAAAATTAAAAATAAATATTATAATTTATACTTTTATTTAGAAAAATATGGACTTCTTGCGAATGAGCTGATGGGATTTCGACGTAATAAGTCAATAAACTTAGCCGTTTACAAGTTCATTTTAAATATACTCAATACTGTTGATAGTAAGATCCCAGTAGCTTCTTTATTTATGGATCTCACCAAAGCATTCGACTGCGTTAATCACCACATATTATTGAAAAAATTGGAATCGTCTGGCATTAGAGGTAGTGTACTTAAATCTTATTCGGAGCTATTCGACAAACAGGTATCAACTTACAGAAATAACGCGCATATGTAGTAAAACCAGATTAAAAAAACAAATACTATTCTTACGTTCTTAAAGTTGTTTCTGGTGTTCCTCAAGGTAATGTATTGTGTTACCTCTTGTTTCTTATAATGATTAATGATATGCCTAGGGTAACATCTCATCACATGATATTATTTGCTAACGACAATACTTTAATATGTCACCATCATAACTATTTCATGTTGAAAAAGGACATGAACGAAGCACTAAAAAATATAATAAAATGGCTTACTACTAATGACTTCAACATAAATCTCAGTAAAACTATTTTAATGACATTTAGAAACCATGTTGCTTTGACAGTACCGTTATCTATTGGTTTTGAACATCAGAGAATACATGAAACAGAAGTGACGAAGATTTTGGGTGTGACTATAGATTACAGGATGTCCTGGAAGCCACATATAGAAGTTGTTTGCAGCAAACTCAATCAGTTTGCTAATGCATTATATATGCTTTCCAAAGTTGTAGATACTTCTATTATTTTAATTGCGTATCATTCATATGTGGTTTCTACGTTGAGATACGGTGTGATATTCTGGGTAAACTCATTACATATACAATCTGTATTTGTAGCACAGAAAAGATGCGTAAGAAATATATTTAAGCTAAAAAAATATAGATAGTTGTAAGCCATGTTTTATCAATAATAGACTGTTAACTTTGCCATGCATTTATATCTACGAAACTGCTGTATTTGTTAAAGCTAATTTAATTTTGAAACTTAAAGAGTGATCGTTATCAACATAATTTATGTGCCTTGCCACACCAAACTGCTTTGTTTGGCAACAATATTTGTGGCATGGCAACAAAGATTTCTAATAAATTACCGTCTAGTGTGAAACAAATTAAAAATATTAATAGTTTTAAACATGAAATCAAAAAAATTCTATATAACAAGGTTTACTAAAGTATTAATGAGTACTTCTCTGACATTTTATAAATTGTGCGACATGTATTAATAATATTTTATAATGATATAAAATAAAATTATCAATGAAATGTTTACCTGTAGTTATTACTTTATTTATTTCTTAGATTGAATTGATGCAATTATTTATTTACTATAACACTTATAACTATTTTTTTGACATTTTTGTTATAGATTAAGACTATGAATTGTGAATTTATATCATGTGGCTGGTATGCATAATTAATATAAAATTATCAATTTAATGTCTGGCTGTAATAACAACTTTATTTATTTTTAGATCGAATGCAATTATTACTTTTAACTATTGTTCCACATTTTATTTTAGATTAATACTATGAATTGTGAGTGTATATTTACTAATTTAAAGTAACTTCACGCCCATATCTCCAAAGAGGTAGGCAGACACACAACTAGCCGAAAAAATAAGATAAATAGATACTTAAATTCTAAGATGTTCATTTTAATTATATTAAACCAACTTATTATTTATGTTCACTGTAAATTAGTTTATTTGTTTTTGTATTAATTTCACAATTGTATGCCTTATAGGTAGAATATAGAGCTCAAATCAAATTTGTTAAAATCCAGTTATGTACCTATATTCGAACAATAAATGAATTATGAAAATTATATTTACTGGTTAAAGAAATTCTTAAATAGACTAGAATATCAATATCTAAAATAATTATTCATACTATTATGACATTATATAATATCCTTTGAAGTTTTACACAGTATATGTGCTGCTCCTGAGTAGCAAAATAAAACAACAGTAGATGAAATCGATTGTTGTCACATTTTAACAACAAAGTTTTCTGGAATTCTTGTCTCGTCATTTGATACTAAAATACATTTCACTTTAAAAGTTTTTCATATTTTACGAAATATCAATATGTTGCATTGTCAAATTATAATAAGAAAGTAACTGGTAAAGAATATTGTGAAGCTTTAGATTACATCATTCGAACAGTTTAAATATACAATAATAAGATAAATAATCTGACGGATTTTTTAAGAACACGTCACCAAAAATCTTAGCTTTGTTTGTAAAAATAGTTAAAAAAATAGTGTCTGTGTTACAGATTTGATTTCTGAGAAAAGTATTGATTGATTAGAATATTTTAATCACTACACAGTGTTTGTCGGTTCCAGGACAAACTTTGTATGGAAAATGTTGCACTTCCTTTAATGCCAGTTTTCTAATAATATAATTTAGAAATAACTGTTAAATTCAAACAGGCAAAATAAGTTCTATCATTCTTTTAAAAAAACACTTTTGTTAAAGAGATTATTGTTGTTATAAAAAGTATGGTTACCAGGAGTATGTAGTGCAAATTTTTTTATGCTATGAAATATCTGGTTCCTTTTTTCAGAGTACTCAAGCAAGCAAGTGAAGTATAGTAGAAATTATTTTTAAAGTAAATGAAAATCTTTAAAAAATAATATGGAAATTTCTTAAAAATTTTCTTCAGAACCTATCGCCTGAAAAAATACTCTTTCAAAGTTATATTTCTGTTGACAAAATATATTACTAATTTATGACACGTATGTAACTAAAGATACACTTCATTATTATTTTTAAGTGGGATCAGTTGAAAAAACAAAAAGAATAAAATGAATTATTTAATTAACTCATGACGCGGGATAACTTTGGACTGGCAGTTGACTAAGAGCCCCCCTAAAATCAGTTACTGTTTTCCGGCTCTCCTTCGAGGATGAAGCATATGCCGTCCTACAGGCAGCTTGTAAAAGGAAAGCAAAGGTTACATGGGGCATTACCAAAAAGACCATAGAGTGCCGTGCAGCAACTTATCCGGGTAAGGATCACCGCCTTGCCTTTTCCTACCGCTATAATAACAGTATCACGTTCCGGTCCAAAAGGTCGGGTAGCCGGTCGACTTGCACAATTAGCCTATAACCTTAGTCTTAAGAAAGCGGCGCACATTCAACATCTATGGTATATACATATAGGTCACGTTTATCTCTAAACATCAGTAGAACCTATTTTATCACAAATAAAAAATATGCAGTAGCAAACTCCAAAATCTTTAAAGAGCGAACCTTCTATTATACTACCTATAGAAAAGGAACTAGGAACTACTATGGTGTTTGTGCCTAAAACGTTAGTAGTCGCCATTTTCGTTTTGCCAGTTTGGATTGTAGTAAACACACTGATTGTCAATCCATCGCCAAAAAATTAATCAGCAACTTTTTTGATTTCCATTCGACACTATTTTAAAACATCGAATAACAGTAACTTTAATATTATTTGGCAGTCGGTTTTTTCGATATATACTCGTTGTTTGGTATACAATTATAGTGTAAAAATCCCTTACACATATACAAATAAATGTGAAGATATTACATACTGGGTGATAAGGTAAAATTATTTCTTTAATTTTGGAGAGATTTTATATAGAATTCATAGATTTGTATATTATATCTTCATGCCAAGTCACTTACAGAGTATATAGTGTGCAGAGTAGTCTAGTAGTGGATTTTCACTGAGAGCTAAACACTCCTATAACTTTAATTAAAGTTGATCGATCGACAAACAAACAAGTAAATAGTTTAAACTGAACACTAGAACTTGCGAGTATTTTCACGTAGAAAAGACGACAGTTAAACTTCTTAAAATTCTGTGTTAGTTGCAACGCTGAGTCAACCTAAAACAGATTAGCGAAAGGCTACCGTTTAACTCTAGACTTTAATTTAAATAAAATTAGGAAGTTGCATCCTTGGGAACTTAATAGTTACTATTTGACTTATAAGATTCCGAGTATTCTGGCTTTTAAAATAGTGTATAGTAGGCAGATTATGTAGTTTTACGAAAATTATTGTGTTTTTAATGTAACTTATTATTTAACGAAAAAGAAGACTTGATTGATTTGGACTCGAGAGTTTATCTACAAGCAAACACACAGAGAGACAAAAATTCAAAACCAAATTTTTGAATTAGAAGAGTAGTAACAACATAATGTTTTGACTGCTTTTCTGATACAGACGTATTTCAGAGTCGCAGCTATTTTCTTTTTCATAAATTGATGTCCGTGTGGATGGTTTCGCAATGTCTACACAATAGTAATATCTAAGTTAAACATCTTAATGAATTAGTCTTATCTACCAGCTCTTCAGGATTGGACGCTGAAAGATGAGGGCTATTTTATTTACACACATACACGCGTGCACACTCTAACGCACACGCAGTAGACAACACGCACACTCACACAAATGTCAGATTTAAAACAAAACTCTTCCTCCTTTGCGGATTTAAAAAGTTAGCATTTAATAAACAAGTTGAAATATTGGCATAGTTTATTGTTATATGTATATTTACATTTTTCGTCGTCAGAGCTTGGAGAAATATTATTGCTTTTGACATTTATACCTATCACTTAATATATTTTCCTACAATATACTTTAAATAGGTTTTTACATCTTCACCGGACAATCCTTTATCTCAAGCTAGCGAATGCTTCAACCATTAAAGCTATTGAGGATTCACGTGACGTTTTTTTTAAATTCCTTTTTTACCTTTTGCATTGGCAGTTATATTCCTAATTTCGATTAAAATATAAAAAAACAAAAGTTACTGCCATTACTAAATGTAAATTTTACTTGTAACGATGAACTTATTAATTACACATAGCTGTGTTGCTATATGACTACCAGTGTAAACGGTAATAAACAAATCAATATTTTCGAGAAGATCGAGAATTAACAAACAATACAAACAAATATAATCATCAGCCGGAGGACGTCCACTGCGGGACATAGGCCTCCCCCAAAGAGCGCCACAAGTCACAAACTCCCCGTGACTTTGACCAGATCATCAGTCAATCCGGTGGGAGGTCACCCAACACTACGTCCTTTGGCGCGGGGTCGCCACTTGGGCCTTTCTTCCCCAGCGGTTGTCGGTTTTGCTAGCAATGTGGCCTGCCCATTGCCACTTTAACTTGCTGACTTTCTGGACTATGTCGGTTACTCTCGTTCTCTTGCGGAGCACCGAATTTCAGATCATATCTTGCAGAGAAACACAAACGCTGAGCGACTCTGAGCTTATTTAACAGGGCCACATTTAGCAGCCAAGTCTCAGTTCCATATGTCATCACCGGTAACACACTCTGGTTGAAGACTTTCGATTTTAGACTCTATGGTAACTTCGACAACTTCCGAGTTGGGTTCGGTGATCGATCTGTTTTTTGAAGTTGGATTTACCTAGCTGAACATTTTGACTTCAAGAATTGAGTTCCCAACGTGAACTGGTATAGATGCAACATGAACGTTGAACATGACTTTCGTCTTATCCAAGTTCATACTACCAGTTAGGAAACTCTATCGAGGTCACCGAGCATCTTGCTCAAGTCTTCCAGCGATTTCGCCATGAGCACAGTATCATCGAAGGTAAGTGATGTACTCGCCGTTGATATTGTTGGCGAGTCTTTTCCAGTTCAGAAGCTTGAAGACATCTTCCAGTGCAGCAGTGAACAGTTTCGGAGAAATAACGTCTCCCTGTCTCACACTTTTCTGCAACTGGATCGGTTTCTAGCTCTGATCCTGTAATCGGACCGACATAGTGGCTATTTCGTACAAACAGCTCAACACTTCGATGTATCGATAGTCGATGCGGCACCGCTGTAATGACTGAAGCACCGCTCATGTCTCAAACGAATCGAAGGCTTTCTCGTAGTCCACAAATGCTAGACATAGTGGCAGATTATACTCATCGGTCTTCAGTATAATCTGGCGCAGCGTATGAATGTGATATACGGTGATAAAGCCTTTACGGAGCCTGGCTTGTCCGGGAGGCTGGAAAGCGTTCAACCCGATAGTCGGTTCGTGATGACCCTTGAAAACAACTTGTAAACGTGACTCAGAAGTGAGATGGGTCTATAATTTTAAAGATAACAACCACACTTCTGGTTGACGCCTCTGGAACACTGCCTTCGAGTATGACGGCATTAAATAGCTTCTGGAGGACCTTAAGTACCGGCATTCTACCCGCTCTCAGTAGCTCAGCAGTAATTCCATCGTCCCCCAGCGCTTTATTGTTCTTCAGTTGTTTCAGGGCCATCCAAATCTCGTATAAGCTGACATCCGGGATGTCGTGATGTAATGTCGGGTAAGTTTAACTCTAGGGTCCTTAGCTAAATTAACAACGGGTCGTGTTGAATTGTACAACTGTCCATAGAACTTTTCAACCTCTTTCAAAAAAGATGAAATTACGGTGCCATTTTCGGTCTTCAGTTTTATCAATTGGGTCTGGCTAACAGACAAATCCCTAGCGAATACCTTGGAGCCCTCATTACGTTCGATAGCCTCTGTTATTCGAGACGTATTAAAGGTGCGCAATGCTGTGGAGACTTGACGCCTTGGAGACTTGTCTGTTTAGCTCCCTGTACTTTAGCATGTCAACTGAAGACTGCAATCGCATTTCATTCCGTTCGCCCATGAGTTTGAGAGTACGGTCTGAGAGCTTTCCAGTTCTTTTCTTGCTTCAGGTCTTAAATAATTTCGACCCGGCCTCTTGGACAGCTTGCTTAAACCCATTGTTCAAATCATCCGTTGATTTACATTCTACCAGACATTTGAAGCAGTTTTGAAGTTCGAGCTGAAAGTTTTCGGGATTTTGGCATTGGACTGGGGTTGGACAGAGCGTAGACTTCATCAGCCGTGACGTTTCAAGCCTTGTGTTGATATTCAGTGTGCCTCGTAACATCCGATGATCACTACCGGTTTTCAGCTTATTGATCACAGAGACATCATTCAATATGTCTAGTAGACAAAAAGAAGTCGCAGTCGCGAATGAATGAAGTCTCAATTTTTGTCGACCCATCCGGGCTAATCCAGATTTATTTAGTATGTCGCTTCTTTCTGAAAAAGGAATTAATCATAAAGAGCTCTTCCTTCTCCAGAAATTCAGCCAACGTTTGGCCCCTCGGATTACGCCTACCAACACCAAACTGCCCTACTTTCACCTCATCACTCTCTCTCATACCCAGCTTTGCATTAAAGTCGCCCATCACCACCGTGTAGTGCGTTTTAGAGGTATGGATGGCTTTCGAGATGTCCTTGTACATTACCTCGTCGTCAGAGTGCGTCGAAGTCGGGGCGTATACCTGTATGACCTTTAGATAATAACGTTTGGTAATTCTAATCATTAGGTACGCCACCCTTGTCGACACGCTTCCGATCACCTCTACGTTGTTGATGAGCGACCTCCGTACAATAAACCCGACACCTCCCTGGGGCAGGGCGTCACTTTCCAGGTAGTAAAACAAGTTACCGGACTTTAGGATTATCGAGTTTTCGGACTCGGTATTTCGGACTTCAGGTAATCCCACAACGTCCCAGCTTAACTTGTCCAAACATTCTACCAACTCCAGGACGTTCTCGTCAGACCGGAGCGTGCGGCAGTTGTGCGTTACAAGGGCCAGGTTCGTCAGCTGGTAGCCTAAGTCCGTTCGGGGATTATTCGCACCCGCTGCTCTACCGTTACCGAGTCCGCTATCGTAGACTCTGTTAAGCGGAGCTGCTGGAGACTGAGGGCCAAGGTTTTTTGAGTTGGTTATTTTGGGGGTATTGCCGTAATCACCACGCTTGGCGGGCGGGTTGGGGATCAACAGTAAGGTGGAAGTTTTAACAAGGACGCTGCTGGCGTCTTGCGTCAGAATTTTACTTCCACCCACCTTGGAACGGTTTGACCGCCGTTCGTCGGTTGAATGATTGCGCTGGTGGTACATACCACACAGCAGGCGGTGAGATCGTCACTTCCCTACGCCAACCAAACATACGTAAATAATATCTCCTCTTTTAAAGTTGGTTAAAAAGCTGTCTGGAGTAGAGATCGCTTTGTTTGGCAACAATACCGCATTTTGCATACCATATTATGTACGAGTACAACAAAGAGTTACAATAAGAAACTTCTAATAGGATGTATTGTGTATAAGTATTTCATTTACTCGGAAAATAAATAAATATATAGTTGTATTTCTTTCTTCTTTGTCTTCACTCTGTTTTTGCGTTTTTGAATACAAGATATTAATTATCATACAAAGCAAAAATGTTAGATTTTAACACAATAAAAATTTGGTACCTTATGATTTAAAAGCATTTATATTATTATGTTAAGTGAAAGGAAAAGCACTCAACCTATTGTAATATTTTTGCGTTTCGCGCAAGTAACGGTGATTTTCGCTATAAAATAATGCTGTAATAACTGCGGATAAAATTCAAATCGAAAAGGATTTTATTCTTTGGAAGTGGTGGCATTGTTGGGGGTTTCAGTTACAAGATAAAGCGTTTTATAAACGCATGCTAGGTTGCAGACTTTAACTCTACACTTTCATGTTTTTTTTACAAATGGCATTAGGTACCTATCGTCCTATATTTATGTCTATGAAAAAAACCTTTGCCTTGATGATATCTGCACTAGTATTCAAAGATACCCTAGCTGCTTTACCGACGTTGATAAAGCTTTGCTATGCATAGATTAAAATATTGGACTTTAATTCTTGTAATGGTACTGCTGATAAACTGCTGATAAACTGATAAACTGCTGATTAACGTATTTGATCATTTTTTATGTTAAAAATTGCAACAAAACCGATTCCAATTTTATAACATAATCTAAGTAAACAAAAAATGTGTTATCAAAAACTATTAGTCGAACTCACGTGAATTTATACGTAACCTTATCTTTCTTATTATAGACTACCTTATCTTTCTTTCTCTGCCTATTTTTAAGAAAAGATTAAGGGATTAACTTTTCGTTGACACAACAGCATACATAGGATTAATAAGAAGGGACCGGCCTAATTATATTATAAGAGGATAAAAGCTTAATGGTAATGAATTTAAACATTATTTCCAAAATTATAATATTTATTTTTATAAATATTCATTTGAAATAATCCTCAAAAATGCTGCACTTGTTTTTACACTATGTCATACCTAAATCAAGTC
Source organism: Calephelis virginiensis (assembly GCA_002245475.1). Taxonomy (NCBI): domain Eukaryota; kingdom Metazoa; phylum Arthropoda; class Insecta; order Lepidoptera; family Riodinidae; genus Calephelis; species Calephelis virginiensis. The sequence continues at coordinate 155,694 of NJDC01001033.1, forward strand.
ATGACGTCACCAACCTGCGACTGCAGTCAGTAGGAACCAGGATGCTGATTATGTAACTCAGTTGCCAACTCAAAATCGAAAAGTGTACATCAAATGACGTCATTTGTGTTTGCTATCTCTATTGTATTTCTGTTGATCACTGGAGATAGCAAATATAAAACACGTCATTTGACAGCAATTTGATGTACACTTTTCCATTTTAGTTGGCAACTGAGATACATAATCAGCCCCCAGTTTTATGCTTTGCTTACGTTGTAAAAATGTCAACCTGTATATATGTGTATTTCCCATAATGACTTTTGTAACTATTTTCTATTATCCCTTTGTTATTTGTTCATTTACATTTATTACATTTATATTTTATTTACTTGTTTTTGTACCCGATGCCACCCATCTTATTTACACAGCTTCATAATTTGGGTTGGCTGAAAGAAATTTCTGTAGTTCGAGATAAACTCCTCTTTTTTGCAATTGTTTTTCCTTGTGTTTTGATAAATGATAAATTTGGGTTGAATAATGTATTAAATCTTTATATATATAATTCTTGTGTTCGTATTTTGCCACTAAACTCTTAGACTACTGGACCCATATTGGTGAAACTATTTGTGTGTGTTCAAGGGAGTTCGAGAATGATTTAGATATACAATTTGGTCTCCTAAAAAATATTTTTTTAATTATTTTTTAATAATAAGTAGCTGTTGATTTTGAAATGTTTCACATTAGTGCCGACCGACTGCGCTACTATCGAAGCAATAATGTCAAGTGATACGAAGTTTACTAGGTCAGCTAGTTAATATATAAAGTACCTTAAAAAAACTTTCAAAATCCATCTCTAATTATTGACAAGGGAGACACGTTGAAACGATACTGTCAAATTGAGGACCTTCTCCTTTTAAATTAAAATCGGTTATAGGTTATAAAATTGTATAAACTAATCTCTAACTAAGTGAAATACGACTAATAAGCAGTCACATACTTTCAAAACAATATATATTTACGAAGTAGATTTTCTTCCTCACAATAAACATATAATTTTTAAGACTTATTTTGCTTTTATGCTCAATTAAATGGGATAAGTAGTGAACCTGAGGAAATTAAGCGTGCCAATAGTCTATAGCCCCGAAAAGAACTTAAAAAGACTTATTTACCAATTAACGGATTTTTTGAGGTAGTCAAGAAAACCATAACTTGTTCGGCGAGTTACGCTCGGAGAAACTATGAGCAACGACTTATTTTAGATAATATTCGTATTCAAATTCCACATTGTGAATCATGTGTAAAACTGACTAATTAAACCATATACGTATTTACTATTTAGTTTCATGAAAGTGTAAGCGATATTCACTGAATCCAGCAATCTCGCGCTGTATCAGGTTTTCAAGCATATAAAATTAATCATTATCGAAACATAGACGATAATTCCGAGATGCAAAAGATCTATGCCAGAAATAAAGTTTTTGGATAGTTCATTGCGTAAAGTGCTCTTTTCGTTGGAAAAGAAAGAAAAGCAAATAAATTTATTTGCAGAATTTGAAGTTGTTACAAACGTGTTGAAGTTGTTACAAAGTTATTTTAATATATATTAATGTTTATATATTATATTATTTTATATTAATGTGTCCTAATGGTGCCAGCTTAACCTGTCAATGATGGTGTTTCCCAAGGTTTTGTACTTTCTCCCACGTTGTTTTTTCTCTATATCAATGACATATTACCAATAAATAGCACTCATTGCCAGACAATAATACTGAGGAATCTTTACAATTTGGTCGAAATAATATTTCTCGGGATAAGCTCATTGAGAAAAAAATGACTAACGATACTTACAAACGAAGTCGAGAATATTTTCACCAATATCACGTGTTGGTTCCAACAAGATTTGGTAAAACTAATCTGTGCGATTTGGCAGATATTTCATACGTCGTGTAACATTATTACGAAACCAATGATCAACGTCGACATTCCAAAAATCCAATCGTAGGATAGCGTAGCATAGTATTCTCATTTCTAAAAAGTCGATAACGAACGTATCTGTGATGTTTCTGGTATTGCGATTGGCAGTGATTACCTACCATCAAGTGACCCCCATGTCTTTTTCAATGATACTAGGTCGAACATAGGGATATTTCCCTGCCAGTTTACTGTTACTAATCTGTATACTAATACCTGCAATAGTAATAAAATGTTAATTTAGTGCTATTATATTAAATTTCTGACGCTAACATATTTATTGGCTACGTAGCACTCCTTGGTCCATGCTTGAAATATGCTAAAAATAAGCCATGACTTTATAGTAATTGGAATAAAATTAAAAATAAATTAGTTTTGAGGACCTATAAAATATTTGTCACTTCTATGTTTCATCGAGTTTCAAACAACGTGAACGATATCAAGGATTTTTTTAATAAAAAACCGCTAGGTTTTCTTGACTTAGACACAAGGACCTCGATGACCCTTCTTGGTGTGGTGAGTCAGGGATTTCTGGAACCGATAATAGGATCGACTTAATCACATCTAGAATTAGGGTGTATTTTGATTGTCACGTTGCTTTAAAGCCATCCTGATTTTAATGTTAACCATTTTAATTATTTCTAGTAAGGAAAGCTAGGTCTGACGCATTTAATGTTTTATTTTTTATAAAGTTTGTTTTCTCAATGTTTAGTTCGATTCAACACCTTATCACCTTATCAATAACATTAAGTTTACACGTCATCGATTCGAAAACTGGGCCTCTAAACAAGCTTAATTTTTATTAATCATTCTAGAAAAATATCCACGGTAAAGTAAGTAGTAAAGTGTCGTTTACAAATTTAAGGAATTGTACCTTTTTTTACAGTATATTGCACTTGATAGTATAACAGGCACTGTTACATTGACACACATTTGTATAACCACGCTTTGATTAGTTAAGACAATTATTTTTGGGCTAGCTGCCCAAATTGTTTACGTTAATTTCCTTGGGAGCTCTCTTCTCCCCTGCCGAAGTGAGATTTATATTTTAGGCGCAAGGGATTTCCTAAGAGAATATAAATATATGGAACTGTATCGTCTAAACATCTTTTTTAAAATTTATGTAATATGTTCACTAGCACATTAGTTCATTTATTAGAAATAAATGTGAAAAACAAAACAATACCAGATGTACCAGAGAATCATAATAATAACGCCCCTCATTTACTTACAACACCTCTTTTTTATATGCTTTAGAAGAACTGCAAATATAACGAATTACTTCTCGTACCAATCTATATTTGTATAATAAAAATATTGTAAATACGAATCCCTATATCGTGTGGTCATCGCATTACGCTACGACGGATGGACTAATTTTGCTGATTCTTTTTTTGTTGTTGGTCACTGTCAAGATATAGATCATATGAAAATTATGAGGATAATAGTTAAAACAGTACTTTAATTTTTGCCTTACACAAACTGTTAGTAATTTCAAGCGATACGAGGTTCGTTCTACATCGTACAAATTTATGTACAAAATGCATCTTTATTACAACTAATATGTAGGTATGTTTTAAAAAAAAATGAAAATAATTTATACCTACTATAATTTACAATTAAAAGGACAAGCTCCCTGAGTTTGCTTTGTTGGATCTCTTCAAGGTCTAGCCGAGGTGATAGGTGATAGTAAGGGATAATGGCAAGTTGGTGACCAGAGACTGGGGTATTGTGCCAACTCAATCCTCAAGAAAATAAATATCGACCCTGCACTCCAAGATTGAAAGGTGACAAACAAACAAGTAATGACGATTTGTATGACAAAAAGCAATGTTTGATGCCAAAACAAAGATGAATAATTGAATTCTCATACAAACTCCATCCCTATTAGGTAGGTGTAAGTACTTTTTTTATACATTAGGCTATTTGGGTAAAGTTTCTTAAAATCGTAACAGCCACATTCTCACAGTCATAATAGTATGCTATCTTCACTGCCGTCCCCTTGAAGACGTAGGCAGATGTACAACTAGCGCAATCATGACTAGTCAAAGACACTAAGCCCCACTATGAAATAGATGGCAATTGGCAATCCGATCTCAAACCTTAAGTAGGCTCATTCAAATTCCGGGCAACGTTGTTTTTAATTAAAAAATCGAAAACATACATCTTTTTTGTTATTATTTGTATGATTGGGATATAAAATAAAGTCTAAAAATTAGCTGAAATGATCCCATTTTCTCCAAAGTTCCTGAACGTTCCGAGTATCAATTTATAAAAATTATTATAACCAAATACTGAGAGCTAAGTATGTCCGAAATTTCTGAACTACAAACTTGTGATTCAGGAAAATAAATTTTATAAAACATAATATTAATAAATGAAATCGGTCTACGTGTTTATAAATCATTGCTTTCTCTAAATTTTATTTTTTCCTCATTACCCACTGAATAAAAAGGAGCCTACAACCCAAATCGAATTTCGTCAGTATCGGTTCTAGAGGTTTGACCCAGGTGCAGGCAGAGTAGTAAACAAACAGACAGACCAATAGGCAGAATTTCTAAAAATGCTCAAATTATATCTCTATTCTATTCACAATTATACAAATTTGATGTATACATAGATAGTATTATAATAAACAAAAAATATCGGATCGTGAATTTACGAAGCTGTGAAACCCATAAGAGTGTAACTGTGTAACATTCTAAATGTCATTAGTACGATTAGCATAAACATCTATCGATTACTATAATCTCTCTTCATATCCCTGAGAAAAATGTAAAGTGGGTTAAGGGTTCATAAAATATTTAAAACGTTTTCCTGTTTTTCTACAACATTGTCCTACCCCATAAAGCGTCACCGTCGTATTATCTAAAGGAGTATGTTTTCCTCCTTTTTACACACTTTCACATTTGCCTAAAACATCCTAAAGTCCAATTTGTGCTGCTCGTATATTTCACTTATTTTAAAGCACACATAATGGCCTTAATACATAACAGTCAAAATTTTTTATCGTTATGAGTCGCTTCGTTTATATTAAACATTTTACTTCCATATAACATTACATTGGTAAATGATATCAAGATAATGTTTATCTTAGGGAGCGGACTCACTTCAGTTTTACCGGAAGATTTTCGTCAATTTTATAGGCTTTCCAAACAGGCAGTTCTTAAGAAAAAAATATAATTTTATCACTCCGTCAAAAGCCAACCGATTTTTATGCTTCTTTTCTAGAAAAAGAGGACATGATTCCAATATGGTGTCATATTAATTTTATCATGATCCGACAAGTGGTCATTAAGTTATACTTAATAATGCTTCTCTAACATTTAAATAAGTAAAAGTTGTGCGTTATTAAGTATATTTACAAAACTGCTAGTAGAATGTTGACAACATTTAGTAACCATTTGCTATATTTCGAGAAAATAATCCTGAAATAGCGACAGCTTTACTGCGCTTAAGTATTTCTGAACTATTAAGACTACGTAGTTGAAACTTTGTAGATGGATGTAATTTGGACCCGTTTTAAGATTCTTATCTCATAATAAAATTAAAAAAAAAAGATGTCTCAAGGCCGCTCTCTATGAATGGAACTAAAAATGACGAAGTTTTTTTAGTCAAACAAAAAATGTAATTGAAGTCCTACAACTATTTAAAGTCCAATTCCAAGTCAATTGTTTAAAAGATAGATAATAGATATATTTTCAAAACAGTACCTACCTAAAATGATTGAAAAATCTTAAAAATATGTATTTTGTGTAGGATTTAAAAATGAATAAAAATTTAGGTAGACGAAAGATAGTAATTTTTGAGATAAAGCACGGTTTCGAAAACCACAAATTAAATTTTATCAAAAATTACCGTAAAAACGAAATTTATTCTTGTGAAAATGACAGTTTCATTTTGTAAAATATAACTTGCTACTATTGATACGAGTATATAACTAATGTATACTTACTACTTCAAAGCCATTCAAGAGCAGGTCCCAAGAACATTTACTAAATTTGCAAGTCAGTAAATAAACAGCTGGCTCTCTTGATGGCAATAGACAACCGTCACTCATAAAAACCATAAACCTGTCCCAAGTAGGTACCGGATGTATGGCCTATGTCAACTAAAATATTGTTCTGATACTTAGACGGTGCTGATGTTATTTTATGGTCGCAATCATAAGCCACGTGTCCTATTCTACAGGCTACTGTATCCTCTAGTACGGACCACGACAATGGCGAGCGCTGGCGTTATGTCGTTAGGAAAAGGTAAAATGACGTAAAAAAATGTGTTTATCTAGGTGTGTCGCTGAGCTGCACTCTACCACGTAGTAAAATAATTCAATATCTTGAATCAGTAGGCGATGGAGTCGTCATGTTCCGACTCTGTAAAATGTACTTAAATTTCATGAGGGTTTTTTTTGTGATATTGGAAGGAAAACAAGCAGACAGATTTCCTGATGGTAAGAAATTCCCGCCGCCTAAAGACACAAAGGTGGTAATGGTGCGTTGCCAACCAGAGGTCGGGATGTTAGGCCTCGAGCAAAAGTAAGTTTACCGGCTACCTTACCCTCCGAACCGGAACACGTAATGACGTTATGGCGGCAGGAATAGGTAAGGCAGTGGTACCAATCAGGGTGAGTCGCTGCGAAACTATACCACCTAGTCAGATTTCACGGTATTAGTGACTGTAAGCCTATGCTCGCCTTTTACGAGCTGCCTGGCACAGGAAGGCAGATGGTCTATTCTGCAAAGGAGCCCGGACCAACACGGGGAAGATGAGAACGTTCCTTTATAAAAATCTTTCCAGAAATTTTCCGCTTAACACGTCAAGTTGGAATATAAAAAATAACGACGGATCGTTGCTTCAATCTCGGTTTTATGATATCAGAGCGTTGCCCCCGACTTTAATTTTAAATTTCTCCTAAGTTCTCTGGTAAAAGATTTAATTCTCAAAGTTATTTTGTTTTACTGGCTGTTGCGCGGCTTCAGATGTCTGAACTTATGCCAGGTTATTAAAGTTCGGCGTAAATCATTACCTAACAAAAACTTATTTGTTTACATTGAGGTAATTTTGTTGGAATTTGAGAGTTGAGTGTAAACGTACACGTCGTCTGCATCTACTAATCTTCTTCTCAGGTTCTATTCCTGAAAGATGATTGAATGACATTCAACTAGTAATTTTTGAGCGACTCGCCCAGATTGATACCACCGCCTTACCTATTCCTGAAGCCATAACGTCCAATGCTTGCCGTTGACGTGTTCCAGTTCAGAGGGTAAGGTAGCCGGTAAACTTACTTTTGCTCGAGGTCTAACATCCCGGCCTCAGGTTAGTAACGCACTATTACTACCTTTGGTATCTCTAGCCGGTATGAATTTCTTACTATCAGAAATTCCGTTCGCTTGTTTGCCTTTCATTATCAAAATAAAAACACATACTATTAAGTATAACTCAGAAATCACTAGACGGATCATTACAAAATTGATGAAGTGCCACCTCGTAATCATGACATAACGTTCTAAAAAAGAACCATCACAACCGGTTAGCTTTTACTTTTGATCGAGTAATTGCGTAACGAACATACAAAAAATTAATTGAGATTTTCCTCCCTTTTCCTCGTCCGTTAAAAAACTGCCTTGATTGTAACGTAGGCATACACGCCTAATAAGCCGATATCGACCCCATGCTTGATTCTTGGTGAAGACAGTTAGTTATGTAATAATAGTAAATGAAATACAGAAATTTCGAATCATGTTCTTCATTAAATAAACATGGTATATGTATGTATTAGTGCAGTTGAATGACTCTCATATCACACCACTGTTCTTTGTCGTAACTGCCTACAATGTTGCAGATACGTGGGAGCATTGCGGTCACCAACCGGGAAGTTGCTATTTGCCTGAATTGCGAAAGTACGAACTCTTATGTATTTTTCATTTCACAATTTATATATTTAATTGGTTAAGGCTTTCATGCCAATACATCTTAGAATGTGAAAGCCACAACAAATGATTCGTCATATTTTTTCGCCATCAACCGCATCGAACACGCTTTGTTTTTTTTTTCGACATAAATTGAGCCCTATTGTCACACCAATATTCTCAAATTGCATTAACCAAATCAATCCGCTCACGCCACGCGCCCGTCAAGCGCCCGCCAAGCACCCGCCAAGCACCCGCCAAGCGCCTGCCAAGCGCCCGCCAAGCGCTTGTCACGCGCGCACCTCGCGCACGCGCAGCACACGCCTTGCGCCCGCGCTTCAGCTAGTGTTATATTGACTGTCACTAGTAGTAAAAGCGGGTGAGAGGCGTGCGCGATGCATTACGCGTGCTGAGCGCGGGTCTAAGACGGACTCAACGAGTGTGCGTGCTCGGCGCGGGTCATCTGAACACTTATTGGTGGTGAGTATTAGAGCTATATATACCTTAAGAACTTTTGTGCAATGATCCTGTTTCATGCAAAATAAATTATTATTTTTATTATGGTTTACGGTGTTTCCTTAAGCTCGACTTGAAGTCGGGCGTATGCCAAGTATTCTGGTTCAGGTGAGTCAGTGAGATGAAAGTGTGACGAGATTTTGTGTGTTTTGAAGTGTGTGTGTGTCTGCTCGTATCTCTTGTGATGTGTCGTGGGTGTGAGAGGATGTAAGCGTGATTGCAGTATCTTGATTACTTTCGAGTGTGAGCGTTGTTGGGTTTAGAAAGCGACGGACAATGGAGCAGGTATCTATTTTTCAGCGATATGTACGTTTTGTCGTGGAGATCTAATATTTTAAGACAGTGTGGAGTGTTTTTGGTATTCTTGGTGCCACATTTGTTTAATTTTATTAGCTAAAGTATGTATTTTTGTATTTAATTCGTGTGTTTTTGTTTCAGGTTAAATAAGTGTAATATTAGGTCTATTAATTAGAATGGTGCGGTCGGTGACGATGTCCCGGTCCAAGTAGAGTATAACTTTATTATTTTCTATTACGTTTTTGGGTTTGTATTTGTAGTATGGTGTGTGTACTTCCAGTGGTCTGTGTTTGAGTGCAATTTGTTGGTGAATGTGTTTTTGCCGAGGTTGTCATGACGGTGTGTGTATTCTTTGTTAGCGAGGACGGTGCATCCTCCGTTGATATGATCTATGTGTTCTGTATATTGGTGGCATAATCCGCACTTGCCTGTCTCTATTGCTTCTTTGAAAATGTGTTTGGAGTAGTTTCGTATTTTAATTACTTGGTCCTGTATTACTACGAGGAACCCTTGTGTTTCATTAAATATATTTCCTTGTGTAGGCCAGGTGGATGACCACAGAGGCAGGTCTAGTGGTCTGACGAATCTACAGCCAATAATAATATGTCTACTGTTCTGCCATGTATGAAATGAACAAAACTATTTAAGCATTCTTAGTCTTACACTATGCGGCATGGAGAAAGCAAGCCAGTAAGAATATAATAGAAAATATTTTATTCATGTTAACCTAACAGAAGACACTTGTGAGGAGACACCATATTGGAACGCAGCCACACACCGAGAAGACCAGGCAAAAAACTCAGCAGGCTTTTTTTTTCCTTATTCTATACAAAATCATTAATAATAAATCACACATTATTATTAACAAAAGAGATATGAGGAGCAACTAATCCCAAGCACTCTTATGTGACAGATATTCAGCAACGGTATAGTAAACTTTTTTATACAATTTCATGTTGACACATTTTTCAATTTTTTTTTTAATATCATTTTGACACAACATATATCACAATTACTTTTAAATGAATGTGAATTTTGAACAAATACTAAATTATCAAAGATAAACTGGGAAGTTACAGTAAGAATATTAATTTCTTTAAATTTTCCTCTCAGGGAAACTCTTGGGCCTAAATTGCTTGTCAACCCTCTTTTGTAAAAAAACATAGTATTAACTTTGTCAGGATTCTCGCACAGAAGAATTTAATATGACATGTCAGCCTATCTTGGCTTATTTTTATTCTGCTTTGCAATTTCAAGTAAAATCTAATTAATATCGTGTAAAGTTTACCTGTTTCAAGATAGATTTATTGAGTAACACAGAAAATAGTACAGACGTTATCATAGAAGGTTTTTCATAGCAACTGATTTTGATTTTTTTTAATAAATAAGATTTATTATTAATGATGTCATGTGTAGCAAGATTTTTATCGCAATTTATTATCGTTGTGATTTTATAATCAAATTTCACAGTATTACTCTAAGAACTACTTTTTTAAGGTATCTTCCCGACATATTCCCAATTATATGAAAGAACTTCCAATTAATAAATTTAAGAAATGTGTTAAATGTAAATTAAATCTAAAGGGTTATTATAACATTGCTGAATATTTAGCAGATAAGACTGCTTGGGATTAATTGCTCCTCATGCCAATCTTTTATAATACATAATGTATCATTACATTATTTATTGTAAATATATTGTAAACTAAGAAAAAAAGACAAGCCCGCTGAGTTGCTTGCCGGAACTTCTGAGTGTGCGGCCGCGTTCCGATCCGGTGGTAGATTTATTATTATATAGACCCGTCACAAGTGCCTCTTGTAGCTTTGTGTGAAATAAAGATGATTTATTATTATTATTATTATTATTATTATTATTTGGTATATTTACACAATATCTGCACACAAGTTTCTTGTGAGGTAGGCAGAGTGTGTTGAGTGCCAAGTGTTACAATGCTTGCAGAATTGCTTAGCTACGTGAATGCGGTTATTACTATTTTCATACTTAAACGCCGATTTTGAAGACTAATAATAATATGCTTTTTAGGTATAAATCATAATACTACCAAGATTCAAACACAGAGATAACTACCTATGTTTTGTTTTTTTAAGTGTGAAGTCATAATATGATTGGCGTTTGTGTGTCTTTCATCCAACGAAGAGCTCTATAATAATGAAATATGGATAAACTAGATTTGGACTTTTCATTAATGAAACATAGTGTTAGTTTAACGACAATGCACCATGTTTGCACTTAGGTATCTTACTGAATAACTAAGTAATATTGTACTCACCTTCTTTAATCCAAAGGAAATCTGGTCATAAAAGTAGTTTCACACCATGATTTCGTTTTGATTTGGACACACAAATTACACATTCTAAAAAAGTTGGTACCGGTACCGTAGTAGTAGACTGTTTTCTTAGATTAGTTTTGGAGAGAAATTAATAAAAAGAAAAACCAAAAACAATATTGTAACAATTTTAAAATGTTCAAGCAAAAGTGAATGTGTTACCAACTCATATTTTTTAAAATTTATAAATTTCCTATTTGAATGTCGAAAATCATACTAAAATTGATTGAAAAGTATGCAAACTACATAATAAATGCTTCACCAAAAAACTATAGCACTCATAAATTCACATTTATTCGTTATCAATTCCACTCAATGCTGCAATCATTCTGAATTTTATTAAACCATTCAACTTTTTTTTTTATTTTTTAAACTAATCGCAGATTGAATGTTAATCCTTAATTATGTATTTTATTAGAGTTTAGTTATTTAATTAATTTATTTGGTGTTAGACTAATTTTCAAATGTAATTGAAGTTTACTTACTGTTTTTTTCTTTAATTTGTAATGAAATGTAATTATGTTTAAAATAATAAATTAAATCTCGCATTAATTGAAACTTTGCTGCAAATCCACTGTTTTAAATAGATACCCTATCTTGTGTAAACACTTACAGCTTTATCGGTATAAATATCAGATTTTTTAAACTTAAACATTTCTCAAAATCAAAATCACAGAAAAACATGGTTCGGTCATGTGGAAAGAATGACAGATGAAAGATTGACAAAGCAGATATACAATGCGAATGTGGATGGATGTAGGTACCCGGGGAGACCAAGGCTGACATTTCACGATCAGATCAATCGGATATTATCCGAGGGTGGTGTCAAGAGTCTCCGAAACCGGCGTGTTTGTATGAAAAGCGTTATGAATGTGAAGGAAGCAAGACAGGTTAGTCAGGATCGTGAGGTCTGGCACTCGATACTCTCTGCCTACCCTTGGACTTGGCGTGATGATATGTATGTATGTACAAAAAAACATAGTATTAAACCACTTGACACGTTAGAATGTAATTAATTTTTAATAACAGTATTTATAAAAACCAACTCAAAGGTTAATAAATCCTAATAAGTCCTTGATCGAAAATCATATTGTTCGAGACGTATAAAGTATAGGTATAAAATATTCTCAAACACGATAGAATAAAGTGTTAGATGTTTCCATATATCGTATTATTTCATTGTCATCAAACTTATGTATGTTTAAACTAACATATGTAAACTAACATATATATAATAGTTCTGTTAAAACTGAGTTGCGAAATCCAAACCGCATAAACTTGCAATGCAAGTTTAATCAAGCGCTAAAAACCTACAAAATTATACCAAATTGACTATGATAAAATATACTCTTTTACTAGCAATACTTGTGATAATCTTTTACCGGGATTGTTTTTTTTTAAACATAAATCATGTGCACAAGGCTTTTGAAAAATATACTCTTAGAGGATCAAACGTCATAAAATATAATACTCCTAGCGGAGAACTGGGTTCTCCTAATGGTAAAAGGAAACGGTGGCCTAACCATTTATTTTTTAGGTGCATCGCAGTCCTGCACCCGACATGGTAGGCTTTTTCTGCGGGTCTACCAGCTTTCGCATACCGTTGACCATGATATCATGATAGAGTCTTAGGAAGGCAGAAAAAGATGAGGCGTGGAACTCTATTGGGGCAAATTGCTCCACAGCACTCTACTAGCAATTGTCTTGTTGGTAATAACGTTTTCAACGTGAGCACGCCTGTAACGTGCAGTCTAGCAGAGAGGCAGATGATCTATTCTACTCAGTATACCCGGCCCAATACGGGAATAAAACAGTTTTGCCGCAGCGTATATTTCAATTATGTTAAATTACGAATACATACAAAGAAGAATGGCAGACTTTCATAGATAAATGTGCCTGAAAAAATAACATTACAATGTATTTTTATTCAATAAATGCCATAATCATCTTACATCACACTAGCGGTTCTGAAAAACTTCATTTCACCCTTTGAATTAGTTAAGTTAAATATTATTTAAACTTAAATTCTTTGTTTGTTACAAAGACATTACCACAAGGCTTAGTACTGTATTATACTATATAACAGCAACAATAGCCTAATAATTCTATAAAACCATTATGAAACATAGGCATCTTTGCCAATTATGATTTTTTTTATTTTTTATTGCTTCAAAAGATTTATTTATAAAACTTAGAAAAATATTTAAGTGAGACGAAATACAACAAATTGTTAGAAGTTCAGTTTATACGAACAATAGACACTATTGTCTAATCGTTCTGTAAAACATAGAAGAAGTGAATTTTGCTACTTTTTAGCAACCTTAGTCTTGATCATTTTTGCTATATTAAGCCCTGTTTAGCTTCTAAAATAGCCTCTTACATAAACCAAGGTTGCAGCACTGGAAAAGACTGGCGTAATTTTTTCATAGCTGATGTTGAATTTCGTGATCATATTATTTAATGAAATTTGATTACCCAATTTTGGTGGCATTTTGCTTAATTTTTACAGTAAAAGTGCATAAGTTAGGTATATTATATGACTAAGTGATTTACTCGATGAGTATATGTTTCATGATTACACGATGTATTATGACAACTTATTTTTTTTTATAATTTAAGCCCGATTTTGCGAAATCAGATAATTTGAATGTTGGCATAATTAACGCTCCATTGAATTTTACTAAAAAAATAAATTTAAAAAAATAGACAAGACAGATAGAGCGAAAAGGTATTAGCAACGAGTGAAAACATAGCGTTCTCACTCGTTGCTAATACCTTTTCGCTCTAAAATTTTGCCAATTTTCATATGTTTTTTCCGAAGTATGTGATTGCGACGTACTGAACTAAACCGTCAGTGGTCAGGGAGACAGACTGAGGAATCTCCCCACAATGCGGGCCGTACTTACCCAAAAATTGCTGCCTTCTAAATCCGGTTCTTGATCCAGGGTTGCACAGTGAGTCTCTTAAGGGTGTTGGTCGAGACTCTTCGCTATAAGACTCATGCAAAATAAAATATTATTATTTTTATTACCATACCACCATTAAGTCAGATGAACTTCATTTAAGAAAACAAGATTCTAGATATAATTACAAATGGTGTATGCTTACAATTTAAAATTTTAACCTTTGAATTTGTAAAAAAAGTATCTTCACGCCCATATCCCCGATGAGGTAGGCAGAGGCACAACCAGGGCACACACTCACTTGAATATACTTACTATGAAGATACTTACTTTTATCTCAGGACGGCACTACAAAAATTGCAAGTATTATTGTGTGTACAATTATCATTGACATCTGTCAATTCAGTCTCTGAGTTTAAAAAACAGACAATCATATTTTTAAAGAAAGAAACACTTGTACTGTTTTACTTATCACTTATAATTTATTACTTTGTAATTAGTAGCCTACCGGTTTCGCTTATACAGCATCATCAGGGCTAAAACTTAAACTACTCAACAATATTATTTTTGATGTGTAACTATAAATTCATTATAATGGGTAGATACACAGAACTTTGATACGTTATACAACGGAGTTGCCCACTATAGATTAACATTACCTCTAGATGAACAAAATTTTAAATGTGAACTAAGAACCATTAAAATTATAGCCAGTAATAATGATTAACACAGTACAAGTGTTTCTTTCTTTAAAAATATGAATATTTGGAAGTTTTACCAAGCGCCGACGATGGAAAATATCAAATATAAAAAACAGACTTTTATAAGTGTCATAACGCAGCAACATTAGTGCTGGGATGGTTATTCAAAACCCATTCGCAAGGTTGAGGAAAAATATGCAAGATTTGTGCGAAAAGGTCAGATGATTCAGTGGTTAGCTTATCTAATATATTCCAATTGCTGATATTTTATTAGTTTTCGCTACTGTGTAACAAAAATCTTCCACGAAAGTGTTTTAAAATTTTGCTTTAGCTTGGCATCACACCTTTAAACTCTTGATGTCTTAATGCAAGTTTTACCTATAACAAATAAAAATAAGCAAGGAATGATGTACCATACAAATATTGCCGAGGGGTTGACTTACCGAGAATGTCCTTAAGCCATCGGTTCTGTGAAGATAGACGCGGGTAGCTCGTGGGCTTCTGGAGTCGAATCGGGCACAATATTCGGCAGCTATTTCTAGCACTTAATCCATAGGGGGACTGGTTCAACTTTCCATAGACTCAATTGTTATCATGTAACGCACTTTGCTAATTAGATAAATAATTGGACGGAAGCACACACGGCGGTGGTTAACGTGTCCCGTACGCAGTTCGAATTCAACTGATTTTTAGTGTTGCCCGATGCGTAGATGACGGACAGACATCTTAATTTGTCTACCTCGGCATTGTAACAAAAAATAGATCCGAAGTATTTTGAATTATCCAAATTGTGCTATCTTATTTTAAAAATATGAAAAATACAAAAATAAAAATATAAATTAAAATAATCTGTTTTTGTACGAAACAAATGAAAAGTAGCTTCTTTATGAAAAGTAGAAAGAAGAATCCAGCAAAACTTAAGTTACATAGTAGCTCGAGCAAAACAGCGAGAAACGACTAGCATAGAAAAATCCAGCTTTACGCATATATATTTGATTCATCGCCTTAAACACATTGATCGGTTTTCCGGGTAACTGGCTTCGTATACCTAGAGTGAACAAAAGATTTCAGACAATCATAAATCAACTGAGAACGGTTACGGAAAATGCCCCGAGGAATGTCCTTATCTTTATATTTGTTGAGGGTAAGCCTTTACGTGACCCTGGCCAGTACAATCCATAACCTTACCATAGACATCTATCGACTTCAAAAAATAAATGTCAAAAAAGAAGGGCAAAGGTTATCTTCAATGTGATCTTCAATGTAGACACGACCACAGGACACGACTGTGTTGACGTAAGACATGCGTCATTAATAAAATAATTGCACATACCACATGTATTAAAACTCTTTTGAAAATTTTAATTTTGTACCTAAATTTATAATTAAATATTTTAATATTGTAACAATAATGATAATTAAGTGCAGTGAAACTGTAAGAAACCGACTTCAATTTCAATAAGATATACAAAAGATTCGATAAGATACTGTCTGCCTAACCCGTAAGGGACTTGGTGTGAAGATATGTATGTATGTAAGATACACAAAAACTATTTCAACATCGGATACAAAGTAAATAGCAGTAGGATTACTTTGTAAGTATGCTTTTTCGAATAAAGAAATTTATTTTGAAAATGGCTATAGAAAGTTCACTTTTTTTTCAAAACTTAAAAGTGGAAACAAGCAGAAAAAATCTGAAGATAGAAACTTAACATCGCCTGTAGATATAAAATTCGTTGCCAACGTTGATCGTCTTGTGTAACTAAGTTTATCGTGTTCCCTACTCTCCAAACAAGAACGCAAAAATGAGAAGCATTGTCGTTGTCGCTTTAGGAAAAGTTAAGACAGTGGTCATTGTTTAGACAGATCGTTTCGAAACTGAACCAGTCTAGAATCCACTCATTAATCCATCAATCTCAATAATTAGATTTATCTACCATCGAATAACGTTGTCATCACATTCCTACTGAAGAAAGATATTATCGATTCACGAGTGAAAGATAAGGAATTGAACCTTTTGCAAACAATCTGTTTATTCATACAGTAAAAGGATTTTTACATACCTAACAAAACATATTACTTCTGCTATCTCTAATTCTTTTTTTTTTTATTTAAGCTGAATTTGCATTTGGTATTACATGTATACTCAACAATGAAAAGGATTATATTTTTATAATAAAAACTAGCTGACCCCGCAGACGTTGCTCTGCTATTTCTTTTTAATTCACCCTCATCACTTAGGGTTATGAAAAATAGATGTTGGCCGATTCTCAGATCTACTCAACATACTCACAAATCGGTCAAGCCGTTTCGCAGGAGTACGGAAACGAACATTGCGATACGAGAATTTTATATATAAGATATCCCTGGATTTTACAAGTGTACGTAGAGGTAAAATTCGACTGAACTGCAATTTTTTTCCAAACTGTATGGATTTTCACTAAAAATTTGGATTTAGATTCTTTTTACAAAATGGGCTCTATGGCGTTGGTCGTTTTTTTTAGAAGGTTAGAGCTACCTGTTCTGTGGGTAGATTTTGATCAATTAATGTAGAAGCACAGTAATTGAATTATCGAATAATTTCAACAAACTTTTTTCAATACGTATATACTTATCCCCCAATGAAAAGTTACAATGTTTAAATAATATTTTCATAAGAATTTTCGCTAACAAAGCCAAAAGTAAACAAATACTAAATTTATTTTTATTTTAGCACTTGCCCTGTGCTTGGGATAAATTTTCTATAAATTTTTACAGAAAGAAAAAATTTCGCCCCAGACAGGATTTGAACCTGTAACCTTTCGTCTCAAGCCGACGAATGCTCTAACCAATTGAGCTACTGAGGATTCAAGTTCCGTGGCGAAATTTTTCATTCCTTTCTAACCCGTTAATGCGGGTAGTTATGTCCTATAGATACACAATTCTGAGTACCCACCAAATGAGTTCATCATTACAGATGAAATTCACATTTTAGAATGGCC
>NJDC01001033.1:176610-193764 GCA_002245475.1 Calephelis virginiensis
TGATGTCTTAATACAAGTTTTACCTATAACAAATAAAAATAAGCAAGGAATGAAAAGTAGCCTCTTTATGAAAACTAGAAAGAAGAATCTAGCAAAACTTAAGTTACAGGTTTGAATAGTAGCTCGAGCAAAACAGCGAGAAACGACTAGCATAGAAAAATCCAGCTTTACGCATGTATTTTTGATTCATCGCCTTAAACACATATGATCGGTTTTCCGGGTAACTGGCTTCGTATACCTAGAGTGAACAAAAGATTTCAGACAATCATAAATCAACTGAGAACGGTTATGGAAAATGCCCCGAGGAATGTCCTTATCTTTATATTTGTTGAGGGTAAGCCTTTACGTGACCCTGGCCAGTAAAATCCATAACCTTACCATAGACATCTATCGACTTCAAAAAATAAATATCAAAAAAGAAGGGCAAAGGTTATCTTCAATGTGATCTTCAATGTAGACACGACCACAGGACACGACTGTGTTGACGTAAGACATGCGTTATTAATAAAATAATTGCACATATCACATGTATTAAAACTCTTTTGAAAATTTTTGTAATTTTAATTTTTAATTTTGTACCTAAATTTATAATTAAATATTTTAATAATGTAACAATAATGATAATTAAGTGCAGTGAAACTGTAAGAAACCGACTTCAATTTCAATAAGATGTACAAAAGATTCGATAAGATACTGTCTGCCTAACCCGTAAGGGACTTGGTGTGAAGATATGTATGTATGTAAGATACACAAAAACTATTTCAACATCGGATACAAAGCAAATAGCAATAGGATTACTTCGTAAGTATGCTCTTTCGAATAAATAAATTTATTTTAAAAATGGGTATAGAAAGTTCACTTTTTTTCAAAACTTAAAAGTGGAAACAAGCAGAAATATAAAATTCGTTGCCAACGTTGATCGTCTTGTGTAACTAAGTTTATCGTGTTCCCTACTCTCCAAACAAGAATGCAAAAATGAGAAGCATTGTCGTTGTCGCTTTAGGAAAAGTTAAAACAGTGGTCATTGTTTAGACAGATCGTTTCGAAACTGAACCAGTCTAGAATCCACTCATTAATCCATCAATCTCAATAATTAGATTTATCTACCATCGAATAACGTTGTCATCACATTCCTACTGAAGAAAGACATTATCGATTCTCGAGGGAAAGATAAGGAATTGAACCTTTTGCAAACAATGTGTTTATTCATACAGTAAAAGGATTCTTACAAACCTAAAAAAACATATTATTTCTGCTATCTCTAATTCTTTTTTTTTTATTTAAGCCGAATTTGCGTTTGTTATTACATGTATACTCAACAATGAAAAGGATTATATTTTTATAAAAAAAACTAGCTGATCCGGCAGACGTTGCTCTGCTATTTCTTTTTAATTCACCCTCATCACTTAGGGTTATAAAAAATAGATGTTGGCCGATTCTCAGACCTATTCAACATACTCACAAATCGGTCAAGCCGTTTCGCAGGAGTACGGGAACGAACATTGCGACACGAGAATTATATATATATAAGATATCCCTGGACTTTACAAGTGTACGAAGAGGTAAAATTCGGCTGAACTGCAATTTTTTTCCAAACTGTACGGATTTTCACTAAAAATTTGGATTTAGATTCTTTTTACAAAATGGGCTCTATGGCGTTAGTCGGTTTTTTAGAAGGTTAGAACTACCTGTTCTGTGGGTAGATTTTTTTCAATTAATGTAGAAGCACAGTAATTGATATATCGAATAATTTCAACAAACTTTTTTCAATACGTATATACTTATCCCCCAATGAAAATTAACAATGTTTAAATAATATTTTCATAAGAATTTTCGCTAACAAAGCCAAAAGTAAACAAATACTAAATTTGTCAAAGAAATATGCTTATAATATAATATATTGCTTTTTTTTAAATAAAATACTGTTATGGTGGCTATAGACACAATACATAGGCACATTAAAAGTTTTGCACTTCTAGCTAATCGAAACTATTTGAATTTCGAATGTTATATTTTTAAAACGTTGCAACCTTAAGAAGGTAATAAAAAAAACAATTGGCGGGAAATAATTTGTTAATTGTTTTTTTATCACACATCAAAGTTATATGTACACAACAAAAATGGAATTAAGTCGAAAAGATTTTAGAGCGATACCTTTTTATGATTTTAAAAGTTCTCTTTCTCCGCAAGACTGTGCCGCTTGTCTTCAAAATGCTTTTGGGAGAGAAGATCCTTGTTTGAGCACCGTGAGGCGATGAATCGGTGTACATACATAAAAAATATACCGACCGAATTGAGAAACTCCTCGTTTTTTTAAATTGGTTGAAATGGTTCGATCGCATGAAAAAATGTTTAAAATGTAAAGGAGATTGTTTTGAAAAGCAATAAATATTATATTTTGGTCATAACATGTTGTTTCTTTAAGTTACTGTGCCGCTGGTCTTCAAAATGTTTTTGGGAGAGAAGTTCGCTGAATTTGAGAGAAGTCGAGTTTCTTTACATGACGAATTTCGTAAAGGGCGGCCTTCAACTGCCGTCAACGAAAATAATGTGGCTACTTTTAAGCGGTTAATTGAAGAAAACTCCCGGATTACCTACGAGACAATTTGAGGACTACTGGTATGAGCCAAATTCAGAACATTTTACAACAAGAATTGAAAGTTCGGAAACTTTGTTGTCGTTGGATCCCTCATGAACTGACAGCGGAGCAGAAGCGGGCTCGCGTGGAATGGTGCTCACAGATTCTACTGAAGTACGACCACGGACTTTCTATAAATTTAATATACAAAGTCATTTTTAGCTTCCGAAAAAGTACATCTCGTCACTCATCCTACGCATAGCTTCAACCTAGCACCTTGTGATTTCTGTATTTTCCCCAAAATCAAAAAAATGGCAATGATAGCATTCAATCAGCGCGTAGAAAACATGCCTTCAGATCTGTGGTCCTCCTGTTTTAGGAAATGGTTCGATCGCATGAAAAAATATTTAAAATGTAAAGGAGATTGTTTTGAAAAGCAATAAACATTTTATTTTGGTCATAACATGTTGTTTTTTTTTAAGTTACGCTAAACTTGTAGTGCGACCTATGTATAAACAAGTTCCTAGTAGCTTAACTAAGGTTGATTCTTATTAGTAGAAATGCAAAAAAAAAAACATAAAAATCTTCATATTCGAATTTCATAAAAATCGATAGCATGAATACTAGGAGAGTTAAAGAGAGAAAAATAGTGTGTCCCTATCTTTTCGTTCTCAAAAATATGAGGAAATCGTCCCATATTTACCACCATTAAAAAGGATCATTGTCAATTTACTGTTAATTTTATTTATGTATTTCCATTATACTCCGAAAGTAAGAACACATCTTAGGTACTCAATTTCTCTTATCTTTCTTAGTCATATACTGACACAAAAAATTGGGCAATGTAATAGTTATAATTATTAAGAAACCCTTTAAAGTTTTTGGTAGGTACTATAATTATTTTTAAAGTATTTTAAAGAAAATATACAAATTAATAAAAATGCTATTTTTACTTAAAATACATTATTTTCCAAAACTAATCACATTAAATCAACCAAATTTACAGAGCACATCACAAGTACTCGTAAATAGTGATTTTTTTTCTTTTTTTTAAATAACTAGAGTTTTTATGGACGACAAAAATTGGGGATAGTTTTCGTCATAACTCTAATAGCTTTTAGGCAAGCAACTTTTACAACATGTAAAAATAAAGGTTTTTTTATAAGTGGTTAAAAAGATAAAAGATAAATTATTAAAATTCCTCGAAAAATATTTAGTTTTAGGCCATTCCACATTGAATAGTGTTTTAATTACTGAACGTGCTTGTCAAAAATTTTTATAATGTATTTTAACTGTTGACGTATTTCAAGTGTAACGAATGTTCTACCTACGAAATAATGACGATGAATTGAAATAAATTTAAACTTAAAAGTTTGGCATTCGAAATTTTAAAAACAAAATTCAATAAGTTATTACTCTGTATGCAGTGCATGTGTAGCTGTAGCCAACATATTTTTTTTTGATATTGGAAGGCAAACAAGCAGACAGATTTCCTGAGGTTAAGAAATTGACGCCGCCTAGAGACACCAAAGGTAATAATGGTGCGTTTCCAACCTGAGGCCAGAATGTTAGGCCTCAAGCAAAAGTAAGTTTACCGGCTACCTTACCCTTCGAACCGGAACACGTCATGACGTTATGTCGGCTGGAATAGATAAGGCGGTGGTACCAAGCCGGACGAGTCGCTGCTAAACTCTACCACCTAGTCAGACGTCACGGTGTTAGTGAAGGTGAGCCTATGCTTGCCTTTTACGAGCTGCCTTGCAAGGAAGGCAGATAGTCTATTCTATAAAGGAGCCGCAACCAACACGGGGAAACATAAGTAAAATATGTTGTTATTCCTTTTAAAAACTATATTTTAACTTTTATTGTTTTTTGGATAAATACTTACGTTTTGAATTATTCGTAAGAACTATAGTGTGGGTTGGAATAAATTCTTTATCCTATTAATATTATAAATGCGAAAGTTTGTAAGTATGGATGTATGGATGTTTGTTACTCTTTCACGCTCGAATGGCTGAACGGATTTGTCTGAAATTTGGAAGACAGATAGATTGTGACCTGGATTAACATATAGGCTATTTCAAATCCCGATCGCACACCGGGTTGCTGTGAAAACGCGGGCGAAGCCGCAGGTAGCAGCTAGTATCTTTATAAGTGGACTGTATATCATTTTATTGTTCGCTAGGTGTTGGATTCAGCCAGCGGACTAATCGCTGCGCTGTAGCCGGTGCAGCCTTGGTCCATAGAAATGTATAATATGTCGCTACTGCATTGGTCGAACTCTTGATCGTGACTGGTGTCGCTAGCGCGGCTACCCGTTATCAAACCGCAGAGACCTTTTGGTACACACATTTAAAAGGCCCACCGTTAGTTGGACCCAAGAAGCCCGTTGAAGGAATCTTCAAAAAAGCTGGAAAAGGATTGATGTTATTAAAAGCTCGACGGATAGCTCCCTTCCTTATCTTTATTTCTGTCATCCTAACCACACCGTTTCACGCCTAGGAAAGCCTTAGATATTCTGCTAAGTAACTACGTCTTATATTTAATAAAAAACATGGCTTCTTCAACTATTCGACTTATGTTGCTCGCCATTTCTTCTTTTATTGAAGTAAGGAAACGTACTTTAAGCTAAGTATTTGCCAAAAATGCTGTTTAGTTTCCTCTATCGTCTTAAATCTTTTTAGGCTTCAAATATTTGCATTTAGCAGCGGTGGATGTGAAGTGAGTAATAGCGAGCGTCCAACAAGAATGTGGGAATGAGTAAGAGCAAAATAATGGGATGATCGGAAGAGAGGGATTAAGTGGACGTGAATTTAAGCTACTTCAGCCACGTTATTAAAATGAAGTGACGAAGCTGGTGCAAAATAAGTTCTTGAGATAAGTCTGATAAATGTTCTGATTGAATGCATCTTTTTTTTATAGAAGAGGAGGCAAACGAGCAAGTGGGTTACCTGATGGAAAATGATCATCTCCGCCCACGGACATCTGCAACACCAGGAGTACCACAGATGCGTTGCCGACCTTTAAGGAATGAGTACGCTCTTTTCTTGAAGGTTCCTAAGTCATAATCGTTTGGGAATACCGCCCTCGGTAACTGATTCCACAAAGGTGTTATACGGGATAAAAAATGTCTTCGGAATCGCTCAGTTGTAGACCGCCACGCATCAAGATGATGCGCATGATACCTTAAGCTCTGACGTGATATCCCAAGGTGGAAATCAGCGGCTAGAATTAAACCAAACAACTCCTCAGAGCATTCCCCATGATAAATGCGGTAGAAAAGGCTTCCTCAGTAGTGTCGTCTGCATAGCAATGAGTGTCACTAATTTGCAACATGTCATTGATATGCAGAAGAAACAAAGTAGGAGAAATCACACAGCCTTGGGGAACACCAGCATTGACAGGTTTGGACTCCGAGCACGCACCGTCGATAAAGACCTTGATGCTACGCCCCGTCAAAATACTAGTGACCCTTGTACATAATTTCTCAGGAAGACCGTAAGAAGGAAGCCTCGATAGATGCGCCTTGTGCCAAACCCGATCGAAGGCTTTCGCTATGTCCAAACTGAGAGCCAATGCTTCTCCCTTGCTTTCGACTGCTAGCGCCCATCGGTGTGTTAAGTAAACTAAAAGATCACCAGCTGAACGACCACGTACTGACGATCATTTAACAGCTGGTGCTCCTCTAGGTACCTTAAGAGCTGGTAGTTTGTTATGGATTCCATAACTTTGGAAAACAAGGAAGTTATAGCAATAGGTCGGTTATTGGACGGATCCGAGCGGTTACCTTTTTAGGGATCGGATGTACTAAAGCGGTCTTCCATGAATTCGGTACAATGCCTGATGAATAAGAGAGCCGAAAGAGTCGCGTCAAAACCGGTGCCAGCTCAGGAGCACACACTTCGAGATCAATTGGAGGGATACCATCGGGCCCACTCGACTTGTTGACGTCCAATGAAATAAGTGTTCTACGCACTGAACTTTGCAGAAACTTTATTTCTGGCATAGACACTTCACACCGCGGGATGGTCGGCGGCATGTTTCCATGGTCATCTAAAGTCGAGTTGGAAGCAAAGAGGGAGCCTAGAAGTTCGGCTTTCTCTTTCGCATCATGGGCCAGCGAGGCATCACTCCGGTGTAAAGATGGTAAAGATGGCTTCGCGAAATTTCCTTGGACAGCCTTGGCGAGAGACCAGAACGCTCTTGTTGCCGAAGGTAAGCGGGCCAATATCTCGCCAATTCTGCCAATGTGCTCGGACTTTGCCCTAGCAATAGCTCTTTTAAAAGACCTAGAGGCAGAATTATACTCCTTTTTAATCAAGCTTTTGTTTTCGTCGCAAGACTTCGCTGCCGTGGCCCAGGTCTGGTAGCATTTCCGCTTATGGCTAAGTGCCATCTATAATGGTAGTGGCGTTATTTACCAGAAGACTCCACAGTGTTCAGGGTCACGCTACAAATCTGTTGAGAGCAACTCTATAGACTTCTTGATGAGATTCACAATGGGCTCTGTCTGTAAGCTTTAATGAGCTTACAATATCTACCTTTGCATTCAGCTATCCAATATAGGCTCCGTATAATCAAGGCTTCTAAGATACGGATACTCTAAGCTGCTTATAGAAGTAGGCAGCTGCCCCATGACAGGCTGAAATGTTTAAGCCTGTAGCAATATTTTTCTATTATTATCGCGAATTCAATTAATCTTTGCTTTATATGTGCCATCGCGTTCAAATCGTCATACTATCGTTAAAAGGCGGGTTACTCGTATGTCAGATTCCTATCAATTCCCGACAGGGGCAGGCATTTGATGAAATTTAGATGTCTGCATTTCTGGGTCTGGGTGTTGATTAAATATGTTCTGGTATTTATTAAAGTTTTTCTGTGTATTGGTTATCATTGTTTAACATATATGTTACAGTATAATTTGTTTGTTTTGGGGTTATATTTAATTTGTGTAGTTTGTCAAGGAATACTTACTAACACAGGTATTTTGCCTAAGTGCTAACTGATATGCTGGCTGCTATATCTCTCTCGATAAACTCTCGATATTTTAGCGTTTCTACCCTTGATTTAATTTTAACACTAAAAGGCTTGCGGGGGGTAATATATTATGTGACGCAGGGTATGACTTTGTCAGACTTTTTTAACTAATGAATCTATGAAACTACCCTCTTATGTACTCTTCCAGAATAATTTATTTCACACGACAGCAATTTACTAGATGTATTGGCTTTGCCATAATGTATTTGTCAAGTATTTATGTGCCATAAGCCTGTTGGAGTACATATGGAAGTTTTTTCCAAACTGTTACAAGTAAAACTTAATACTCCGTAAGTAATTTTTACTTACATATTTAATATATTATTTTGTCACTGTTTTTAACTACATTGTTAAGTAGAAAACCACTTGTGAAATACGTTTATATATTTTTTAAATATAATTAATTAAAAATATAAACGAAACTAGGTATTCATAAAAAGTAGCAAAAGATAGCAACATTGCGAATGCAAAAGAACAGTACATACTTTTATGTTCAATTGGAATGTAACACACGTTTA
The DNA here is from genome assembly GCA_002245475.1 of Calephelis virginiensis. NCBI lineage: Eukaryota > Metazoa > Arthropoda > Insecta > Lepidoptera > Riodinidae > Calephelis > Calephelis virginiensis. The sequence continues at coordinate 184,744 of NJDC01001033.1, forward strand.
TTTATAAATAATAAATTGAGTCTGTGATGAAAATGCAAATATTTAATTCAAAGTGCAAATTTTGATGGTAAGGTAAAAGCAAATCGTTAGATGTTAGTGGTGATTCTGCTATTCTCAAACTAAACTTATTGTAGATGCATGCTATCTTTTTCAAATAAAACGAAAACAAAATGGATAAAACATTTTAGTGAAATTGTGATATTTTAAATCGACTTTTTCTGAGTTAAGATTAAACGACTAGCTGAAGACACTAAGTCCTTCACAATGTGATAGATGGTAAGTCAATCGCTAACCGGGCATATATCAAATCCCGGGTAATGTTGTTTTTTTATTAGAAAATTATAAATACCGAACCCGGGATTTCAAGAAGTTGTCAGAAGAAGAAGAAAAAGTCAGATATTCTTTTTTTGTTCTAATTGATGTTATATATATTATTATTTATATATTTATTACATTTTAAGATAATACTTAATGGTTTCGTTGCGTTAAATACAAACAGTAAATGTGTTACGTGCAAACACAGTTAACCAATATGTTTTCTCACATTGTAATACAATCCATTCTGCAACTTCACCGTTATCTCGGTTAAATGTTCTTCCACCCAATCGCTTGAGCCCGCGTGTGACTAAACATACTCTGAGTAGTTTGAATCCTATACACCAAGTTTGTTCTGCTTCTATACCTTGTTCCCTTTAAGAAGTGTCAATCACATAAATGTACAAAACTAACTCAGGTTAATGAAATATGGCATGCCACTGCAGCTGATTGTAAATGGTGTTTTGTAAAAGCGAATCCAGATTGGTGATCCACGATTCTGCAGTCGAAACGTGACAACTGTCTCATTCCACTTTACAGGGTAGTGAAGTGGCTTATTCAAGAGCCTAGATATCCTACTCTCAGAGTAACAACGCACGAAGTGTAATTCTTACCACCAGAAATTTTATTTGCTTGTTTATATACGAACTCCTGAAAAATACAGATTTTAATTAACTTTTATCGCGGGCATGAGTGCGACGACCGAACTAAGAAATTCCTTAAAGAAAATAAACCTAACACGTCATCCTAACATCGTTTTAGTTCGACTGATTTCGGCACGTTGTTTGCTTGCGTGTAGACTGTACGAAGCTCACACGGATCGAGATGAGCTGTTCCGAAATCGGACGGATACATAAGCTGCTGTTTGTGAGAAAGTTTTGAAGGTGTATAGGTATCTACTATATCATCTATGTACAACAGCAAATAGCTTTAAACTTTGTAATTTTATTTTAATAGTAAAATAATTTTATTACTTCAGGAACAATTTATTTTATTTCATTTATATATTAAACTATGCAATAGCTTTCACCGTGGCAGTCTCCGAGTGCCACACGTATTTTTTTATTCAAGAAAAACATTTACTAAACAACAAGAAAGAGCATCGTATTCAAATTCTACAAAACCAGTCTGTACGTGTTGTCTGTATCAAAACTTCCAACATTGTGATCCTGTCACAAAAGTGGAAGCGAAGTAACATTCGCACGTACATGATATCCCAAATCAAAGTCACGTCTCGTACAAATGTTTAGTGGATTCCCGATTCTCGTGTGTTCTCAATCTGTCCATAGACAGCAAAGTTTATAAGTCTCAAGTGTTTTATATTTTCGAACAATGTAAAATGAAAATAGAGTAAAATATGGGAATAAAATGGTCACCACTTAGCCTTTCTTGAAAAATATAAAAGTTGTTTAATAAAGTTGGTGGTAATTAGTTGACCACCAACCCATGGTTATGATGGATGGATGGTGCCCAGTTGGCGACAGGTCTGACGTCTATCACATAGTGGTAGTAAACACTACCTTCGTCTGATCGTGGATGCCCTGGTAGTACCTGTGCCTATCACTTCCGGAGCACAGGAATGAAGATACTTTATAGATTTTTATGTTTTCATTAGTCAAAAAGTGTTTGCAAAATTTTTTAAATAAAAAAATGTGTAACTCTTGTTTTACATTCCACTATAAATGACGTGCATTTCTCACCGTCTGAAAATACGAAAGTATATTACCTCTGCTACCTGTGTTATTCAAAAAGCAGAAAATGCGTCTTCGTTTGCCTTCCGTGAAACAATTCCTTCAACAAGTTTCTTGCAACTGTTTTCTCATGCTAAAAATTTCTGTTAAAATTTGCTTCCAATTGTAATAATAGGACTTAAGATTATTTTGTAATGGTACGTTATCTAAACCTAAGCAACCAATACCGTACTGTGTGATTTAGTGCGGTTGTCTCACCTTGCGGTCGAGGTTTGCTTCGTCTGTCAAACCCAATAATTAGCCTCTCCATCTTGTAAGGCGAACCGTGCTTTGGAAGCGAGAAATAGACGACCTACTGAACTACATTAGGACAATCATTTCTGCAAAAGTAGTTTCATTTGACACTGAATTGTCTTATTTAGAGAAACATGGTACATAAGTACAGATAACAGATGTAGTACATGGTATATAAGTAGATGCTACATAAGTATAGATTAAGCTTAGCTATAAAACTTTTTCAAAACTTTTGAACGAATTAAGATATTCAGGTGAGAGAAAAAGATCCGAAATATATATACATAGGTATGTATAAATCTCCACGCCTTTACGGATTCAGAGTGCTAAATGTCACAATTTTTGCAGATTAGCCTTTTTTTTCAGCCTTTTGCAGATTGTCAATTTTTCTTAATACCCAAAGTTCCATTCACGCAACCGAACCATTGAGCACAACCTTTCTCATTATATGACCATTTCCCTATTAATCTCAATCAGACCCAAGATCCATAATAACATTATCGATGGGATGGCGCTAGTGTACATACGAACACATCAGCTGAGTTAATTTAATTTGTGTATTTGTAAAATAAGTATTATTGTTAAGTGACAACTAATAGAAAACATTTATTATAATACTACTGTCTACCCCTGTTAGTGTTATCCGGCTAAGCAATTGTGTGTAGTTAAAAAAACACATATAAAACAGTTACAGCAAATAGTGAACAAATATGGTAACAATTTCCTGACTTATATAAAAAACTAACTTTTATGACTTGATTTGATGATGAGTATAGTGTCACTGTGCGTTACATGTAAAAGTAAAAATAAACATTATTTTGCTAATGGAAAAATCCAATAACTCCGCCGTTACATCATATGAATTTAAAATAGTACCTACCCGTTTGGAGTTAGATCGTCTACAAATTTTAGCAAGTGACTGAGGAAATAATAATTGTGTATAAAATTCAGTAATACAACGAAGATAAAGTCTTATCTAAAGAAACAAATGAAGAAATATAAATATTTATTAAATAATATATACAATTTAGAAACATAAACTACTTGTAATCTAATTAGTTCGATGACATATAAGAGGATAGTGAAAATCTTCGAATTACATACATCAACAGATATCAAACTACCTACCTACCTGATTTTTGCTTATGGGGATCGTGCTTCTAGATTTTTACGCCAACTAGTGGCAAGTATCCAAAACAGTTGGGATCATGTATTTAACGTAAACATATGTGATTTACTTTTTAATAATTATAAATAAAATATATTTAATTTTTTAAACAATGCCAGCTTCAAGAAAAAAATGTTGTATTCTTGGATGTAACAATACATCACGCCGAGAACGTAGATTCGGTGTTGAAGTGAAATTTTATAAATTTCCTGAGAGCGTGTTAGGAGCCTCATGTAAAATATTAAAACGTAAACAGTGGATGAATGTGTGAAAAATTACGTGTAAGTACAATATTAATTAAAATTTATAAAAACGAACTGCACCATTCAGTAAAATTGTAACCTTTAAATACGACGTATGTAAAAATTCATCATTTTTAATTGATGAAATTTCAAATATTCGTGCCATTTATCTTATAGTCATGACTTAATCTTTTACTAATTCTTTTCTTGGATTTTAGAGAAAAATCCAAGAGACTGAGTACCAAATAAATATACGAGAATTTCTAGTACCCATTTTGTAAATAATGAAAAATCGGAGCATCCTTTACACCCATCTTATGTTCCTTCGATTTTTCCTGGACGTGAAAATATAAAAAGAAATAAGCTTTTTTCAAACAATTGTAAAATCTGAATTAAATTTCTAATTGTATAAAATAAAAACAAACTATTTTTTTACAAAAATAAAGGTTTTATTTTCTTCAATAATTTTAAATTCAATGTTTATTATTTCTCTGTTTTATAATAATAACTTTGACATACGGTAAGTACAGACTCGTAAATGATAAATATTTTTATATTATAGTATTTGCTTGTAATATTAAATATTTTTAACAAAGATAACACTTACAAAACTTTTCGTAATTATTTAGTACGAAAAATAATTTCTTACAATTTTTATAAAATTAAGATAATAATAAAACCGGTTATGACAGTTTTAATTTTATCCGTTTTTTTTTTTTCAATAACACCGTACACATGCTTTGATTTGAATAATTTTTTGCCATTTTCATCGTTCTGGCCATGTATTATATTATTGACTACAGGTTGAAATCCATTTATTATATTTTTTTCCATTGTTATAACTTTTTTTTAATGTTATTAAATATTTGTTTTGATCCCACTAAATTCACCAATAAAACACCAGATAGCGCTCACTCCGACAGTAGTGCTGCCTCTATATTTCACGCACGATCCCTTATCGGCTCGCCGCCATTATATATGCCTCTTAAAAAAAGAAAAAAGTGGTATTTTAAATTTTAAGTTGACATTTGTATTTTTTATTTTGATTTGGAAAAACTTTGTAGGTAGTCTATCGATAATAGATTGTTTTAATTAATGTTTATGCTTCGTTATGTTTTTGTAAGATGTATACTTATAGTTAAATGTGTACTTTTTTTATTAATTTAGTTTTGGCCCTTATTAAATGTGACTTATTTACATATTGCACCGTCTTATATTACGTTCTACCGACTGATGCCCGCTTCTTTACCCAAAAACCTAAGATTTAATTTATTTATAGTATTGATTGCATTTACTATATTTAGTGTCGCCATATAAATTAAATTTAAAAATGATTACTAGAAGGGCGTATGCTAAACACGAAGAGAATAAACTGCAACTCACATTATTAGAATTGAAAAAAAGTAGGGAATTATGTGACCAGTTAATGAAAGAAAGGGAATCTTCCATATATAAATAGATCGAATGCAGCAGAAAACAAATATAGGTTTGTACTGAATAGTTGCCTCCACACAATTTCTACAAACAATAGCAATAAATTTAATTATTTAGATATTAATATTTTCAAATACAAAAAAAATATTGGAGACAGAATTATTTTACCGAATTATTTAAGAAGAAAAATAGCTAAATCTTTATTGTACTATATTAATTAGCCATACTATTGCCGAGAACTAGCACTTCTGTTAAGATGAAATCTTGTTTAAAAAAAGTATTCGCTGGTATAAATTATGACTAAGTTGTAAATTTATGACGTCGATAAGAGTATAATATTATCTAGTTACATCGAATAAACTGATTTGATTTGATTGGATTTGATTGGATGTGCCAGTGTCCCTGATACGCTTTCATTGCTCACTTGTGGGACCGATTTTGATAAAACTTTGTACACATCTAATTTGAAGAACCCTGTCCACACTAAGAAAAAAGATCAACACCCAAATTGCTATAAGGGGGATAAAAAATATGTGAAAATCATTCTTTTCTCGGTGTTTCGAGTAAACATGTTTAGTTTTATTGTCCTGAATGTGCAAGCTTAATACTTTTTTAATTTTTTATGTACTTGACGTAAAGCGGTTTTCAGAATACTCACCATCGTTATCATCATCGGCCGGAGGACGTCAACTGCTGGACATAGGCCTCCCCCAAAGAGCGCCACAAGTCACGGTCACTAGCCGCTTGTACCCAGCGACTCCCCGCGACTTTGATCAGATCATCAGTCTACCGGGTGGGAGGTCGTCCAACACTACGTCCTCCGGTGTCGGGCCGCCACTCGAGACCTTTTTTCCCCTGCGGTTGTCAGTTCTGCGAGCAATGTGACCTGCCCATTGCCACTTCAGCGTTCTGACTCTCGGGACATGTTGGTTACTCTCGTTCTCTTGCGGATCACCGAATTGCGGCTCATATCACGCAGAGAAACTACTCACCAACAATTCTATAATCCTAAAGTTTCTAATAAAATTGCTGAATGACCGGAATCCAGGTAGTAAGGATTCCTAGGATGAAATTTGTGTATTATTTTTGAAAAATGCTGTAAGTTCACTGCTTTGTGTTTTTGACAAATAGCTTTAATTATATACATTCATTCAACAAAAATCGTAAATGAATTATTTGTTTATAGTTCCAAACTCAATTTTTTATTGTTGTTAGATTGGCACAACTCACTTCCATTTTGGCGGGAAGTTTGAGTTTGAGTTTGCATCTATACTTCAAATTAAATACTGTGCTGTTTTTAGTTATATCATCATTAGTGTGTATTGCGAATTTCGTAATGAAATGAAATGAAATTTATTTATTTGCGGAATATGTGTGTTTAAAAGTTGTTACAGAATACTTATTCATGCCAACATATTCTACCACATTGTGGTGTGCAAATATCTATCTTAATTAAACATATTTTTTATTTTTTTTATTTATATATTTTAACATATACATTTGTTTTAACATATTTACTACTAGGTTAGCACTAATTAATTAAAGCAAAAATTTTAACGATCGAGTTTTACCCTATCTACCATACACTACGTAATGGACAAATACGTCTAACAAAGAGTTTGCCATCAATTTTCCTTACGCACGCGTTATCTATCGGTAGAAAACATCAAAATAATTCGCGACGAAAAGAACTCAATTTCGGAAACGGCGTTTAAAAAGACGTAAATAAAATTTCATAATTGGATTATTGTGACGTAAGTGTATCATTTCTGAAACGGGGTACTTTGGTAATACCAGTATCTTTGGTCATAAATTAAACAGTATTTTTTATATTTGATCGTTTTTGGTACTTTCTTGACAGCGTCATATATAAATGAGCGTTCAGCGAATAAGCACACTGGGCCGCTAGTGGTAAGAGCTCTGGTAAGAGAGCTACCAGTGGTCTTGTTGTTAATTAACTATGTTTTAAAATGTGTTCGCCTCTAACGAGTTACCTGGTCTTGCTTGGTAGGAGCTTGTGTATATTCTAATTGTAATTACATTTTGTCACTGATTATTCAATCAATAATATAATCGTTGAACTATCTACACGTACTTATATAAAAATTCTATACAATTGAATTCTGATAATTAAAGATATTAACATAAAAATAGGTTCAGACTCCTAAAATGGACATGAAAGTAGACTTACACAGTTGGTTTTCTATCTGATCAGCCACTTGACATAACAGGACAGTGACGCACTTATAACATCTATGGTGTGTATAAGCCACGGTTGTCTCTTACCATCAGGAGACCCGTTTTCTAGTGGTGACATATCCCTTAAAAGAAAAAATCTTTGCACATACATATCTTCAAGGAGACCTACAGGGTTGTCAGAGTTTCGACTGCGAATTGAACGAAGTTCGCCCTGTTGGCTAGTTACATTTAAGATAGTATTTATTGTATTGCAACAGTTCGCCCGTATCGCTAAATCCGATTCACCTATTCCTGCTGCCATAGCGTGAGCGAGGACACTATGGCGCCAGGAATAGGTGAACCAGATCCATTGTCATTTTCAAAGAGTAGTATGATTCAGGTATGATTCAGGCCAGTAGACTTGCACACGTGGCCCAACATCTTAACCAAAAGACGATGCATCATACGATATAAATTTCGTCTATAGATCTTATAATCTTTCTTTCGCCAATAATAGATTTGCTAGGTTAAAAGCCTTCTGATCAACATAAATCTCACCCTAAAGGGAGCATTTCCGCAAACAGAATGATTGCGAAAGGTCAATAAGTAAGGGATGAAACGATAAATATGGATGTAGTTAACTTGCTGAGAGACATGTGATGTTGCCTCACTGTATTGTGATAATACTCTAGTTGTTTACATGTCGTAGTTCATTTTTTTGTTATTTTATTTTTATATCACGTTACTTTCTTTTATTTATTGCATGATTAAAGGTGGCGTTAATACTGCTTAGCATTTTCTTGTGATTATGGTCTCTTATGGTCGGTTATGGTCCATGACCAGAACGGATAGAATAATTTTACTAATTCTTTTTTTTTTGATGTCTTAGTTGTCATCATGGAAATTTTTTTTATCCAAGAAAAAATGTTGGAAATTTATTTTAATTTAACATTCATAGCCCAGGCACGACAACGACTGTGTCAGCTATTTGGTGATAAAAAACAATTTCATAATTTCTTACAATTACCTTTACTTATTTTTTCGACAACATGAAACTAAGATAGCTGTTTAGTAAACAGGGTTGCTTGTATGACGTTTAGTGTCTCTAAATGAGAACATAGTGAAGAACTTATCTAGTACATAGTGACAACGAAATGACAAAAAAATATACCTACTTTTAGGCATTCCAAAAAAAATCCTTTCGGTGCCGAAACTTCAGAAATTAACAGCAAAATTAAATAGCCGCAGTTTGTTTCCAATTCTGACTACTGAATGACCACAGACTAGCAAGAGCACTATGAATGACCAAGTTGGTGTCGCTATAATATATCTATGAGACATTATGTTTTGATTTTTGTTATTTTTGACAAATTGACTCATTTTTTTTCTTATTTTAATGTTATTTTTAAAATCCGCAAATCCGCGCCAGTAATTTGAGAACGCGTGTCCGCCTCCTATGTGAATCTGGTGGTCGATTCGGACGTGTGGTTGGACTTAGGGGGCTTATTATTATTATTATAATCATTTATTTTTATTGCCTCTTATTTTATACGTCTATACATTTAATACAAAAAAAAATATTAAAAAAAATAAACATAAAAAACAGGTTACCAAAAACGGTGGTCTTACAACTAAACCGTCAGTGGTCAGGGCGACAGACTGAGGAACTTCCGTACAATGCGTGCCGTCCCCAAAACTG
>NJDC01001033.1:193861-225633 GCA_002245475.1 Calephelis virginiensis
AAAAAACATTTTTCTGTGTAGCTCAATAATGCAAACTAACCCTAACAAATCTCATCAAAATCAGTTAGATTTCGCGTGATTGAAGCACACACTAACAGTCAGACTCACAGATAATAATTCTAAAAACACTCAAATTGTGTTTTGCTAACGATTTTTGGTATTTTTTTATTAATGACTTTGTACAGAAATCCACTCTTGCATAATTTTATTTTATGTATAAATCTATGTTTATTATGTATAAATTACTGTTGTTACTTGCATTAAGTATATTTATTATTTTTGCTGTAATTACAATTACCAAGATTCCTAGTGAAGAGTGAAACTAGTATTACTTGAAAGTCTTTATTATCAGTATAATAAAATATGAACTCGTGATCCGTCACAAACGAGTCTCCTACCTTCCACTGTAAATTAAAGTGAGTGTCGTTCCGGAGAGCCTTCCTCATTGAGGACCGATTGAGAGGTCAAAACTGTCACTTCCAAATTGATTGGCTCCACACTGCGTCGCTTTCTCTCTGGAATCCTGATAAATTATTCAATTTCAAAGGTACAAACGCTTTAAAAGGAATTGGTGTCTAGAGAGATATTTTCACAGATTTTTTATACTCTTGGATTCGGTCTTAAGTCTGTTTTGTTGTTTGTCTTTATTAGTGACTTTAATTGATAAATTTACTAATGGTAAGAAGTACACACCATTTTTTTAGACTCGACAAATTGGAACACAGTAATGACTTGACTTAAAGGCGACAGCAAAAGGTTTGAATAGGTATGTACTAGTGAGGGTAAGTGCAACAACACTTTTCTACCCTAGTATTACGTACATCTCATACATTTGAATCAATAACACTACTGGTGCAACACTAGTAGTAGAGTGCCGTGATACGACCATCCGGGTCCAGGATCAATTTCCGTCCAGAATGCCTATTTCTAATGGCACAATGATAGTGATATGTTCCGGTCCAGAGGGGTAGTCAGTAGTAGCCTTGCACAATTAGTCTGCCAAAAGACAGCGACGCACCGACAACATATATGTTGTCTGTAGGGCACGGTTGTCTCTTACCTTATCGACAGTTGTTTTCGCTGCCATATCACATGAAAAAACTACCTATTATCAAGTAATAATAAATCCAAAGCCATTCATCAAAGTAATGTTACGTAAACTATAAATCACTCTGCTCCATATATTGTATTAGTCCAGGAGAGACGAGACAGCGATCACACAACCGATATTAATTACTGTTTCGGAATATTGCCAGATACTCCAAGCTCTTTGAGTTCCCATTACATTCAACAGAGCGTTCAATATTGTTGATTGGTTTTGCTGTTTACACTAATACGTAGTAAATTAAGATTCCTTTAGGTGTGAGCAGGTAGGTGTGTAATAACATCATCGCCTACTACCGGAATTAGTCAGATAAATATGATCATGTGACGGCTCGCTGAGATAATCCTTAAAAAAAGTTGTTTTTTTTTGTTTTGCCGTTTGAAAGCCAAATTTAAAGTCACTTGGACACTTTCACATTACTAATGTACTCGTATATTATTAACAAACTGAATTACAGTGATATAAGTTTAATAATTGTGAATACGAAAATGACTGTTTTGAAAACCGGTACGTCTTTTAATGTAGGCTTTTAAGGTTTTTATTTAACAACGTAGATCTTGAGGATGAAGTTGAATATCTCGATGGTGCTGTTAATGAAGATTAAAGGTACATCGCGGATGTAGATATGGGAGTCAGTGCAGGAAATTTGCAAAATTGTTGTGTGCTTTAAAGTAAAGTTTTGGGGTGCTAGCTTTGCATATTTCTGTGTTTATCTCAATGTAACTTTATGGAAGTAAGGGGTGGGTATGTCAAAAAAAGCATGACAGCCGGATAGAAAATCTGTTAAATCTCAGATAAATCAGAGAGAAAGTTAGGTTATTGACAAAAAGATTTTGTCAAAAATGAGACATTTTCATGAGGAAAAAAACAGCAAATATAGCAAGCAACAAGTATAGGCCATTTTCAGTTTCATCATGATTAACAAATAGTTATAGAGAGTAATAGTAATATGTCTTTATTTTGTGAATTCCGCATAAGCCGTGTAACTGTTGTGGCGAGAAGTATTCCAAGTGACACAGAATGTGACAAGCCTAATGAACCTCCTCCACCAACGCAACCAGATCACGAATAAAGCTCGGGAAACAATGTGACAACCCTTTCTAAACTTCCCTCAACTCGCCGCCGCGATCATATCAAAAATAGAGTCTGAACTCGGGAAATAAACCAACTTACCACGTCCTTTGCTAACCTCGAAGAATTCACCACAAAGAACATTAACACTGAGGAATCCTAAGGAAATCGATCCTGATCCTGAAGACGAGATGCGTTATACATCTGTTATAATGGATTTCTGCAAAGTAACGTCTAATTAAGTAAAATAGCTATAAGAATAAATTAGAGAAAATATCTACTATAATTAAGATCGACTTTGTTAACGCCAATTATGCATTAATGAATTTCATTTAACAAGTGTAAGGGGTAGAAGTCGGAGGCATTGGTAGGTATAAGGCTAATTTTAAAGGACATGGTATCATGGTCTATCAATCCAAGTGTTGGACTTGACTTCATGAGGTCCCGGGTTCGAATTCCGGGTTGGGCAACCAAAAAAATGTGGCATTTTCAATTTTTTAATAAAAAGATGTTGCCCGGGATTGGATATGTGCACGGTTGGCGATAGGTTTTCCACCTATCACATTGTGGGACCTAGTGTCTTCGACTAGTCGTGGGTGCCCTGATTGTGCCTCTGCCTACAACTTCAGGGATATAGGCGTGAAGATATTTTTTATGAAAACGACTTCTGATTAGTTATCTTATGCCTTTATTACACCTTTCTTTGACATCAAACTGAATGTGCAGTGTTGAATAGAAGTACTATCGTCAGCAAATTAATTTCCTTTTAAACAAAACTTGGTCTCACCATGTTTAATCTAATTAATTACATATACGTTTTGTACTGTGTGTCAAAAGTAGACAAATTCCCTTACGGTAGAAAATACATGTCGCATATATTATAGAATAACTTTAATAAGTTTACAGATTACTCCACTTTTCGAATAGAAATACAAAATAGCTAGCACTAGTTATCGCCTCTGTGGTCTAGCGGTCCGACGTCGGACTTGACTTCTTTAGGTCTCGAGTTCGATCCCCGGGTCAGGAAACAAAAAAATATTACAAAATATGTTATTTCAGTTTTCTAATAAAAATAACATAGCCCGGGATTGAATATGTGCCCGGTTGGCAAAAGGCTTGCCACCTAGTCTTCGGCTAGTCTCTGCCTACCTCTTCAAAGATATAGGCGTGAAGATACTTTGAGTTATATGAAACCAGAAACCCGTAAGTCTTTAAGAATTTAACCGAATGAATAGTTGCAAAAATCAATCCTCACCTAATACATAATAACTTAAAAAAGCATTTTAAAGCTTTTCAATAGAGCCCTGGAAGAAGGCGGAAAATATTCAAAAGAGGATGTAAAACGTAAATTGTTCTTACGTAGTGCTATAGTACTTCTACAACACTACTTTAATTAGTAATTACGTCTTAAGAAATAATAGATCAATTATTCTATTGACAAAGGAAAGCGCAATTAAGTGAAAAAATAAGCATTTTGTAGTTATTATTAACAATTAGGAGCAAACTAATGAATGTTAATTTAAAAAGCCAACATTTTTTATAGAATAAAAGATTTGTCATGGTCACTTAATTTTTTTTATGACATTGGAAGGCAAACAAGCAGACGAATTTCCTGATGGTAAGAAATTCACGCCGCCTTGAGCAAAAGTAAGTTTACCGGCTACCTTACCTTCCGTGCAGGAACACGTCAACGGCAAGCATTGGACGTTATGGTGGCAGGAATAGGTAACGCGATAGTACCAATCCGGGCGAGTCGCTGCGAAACTTTACCACCTAGTAGGATGTCACGGTGTTTGTGACGGTAACTTAACTACGTTACTTTTACGAGCTGCCTCGCAAGAAAGCTGATGATCTATTCTGCAAAGGAGCCCGGACCAACACGGGGAAAATAAATAAAAAACACATAGCTCATATCCTTTATCGTGGGTTCGTGAGTTTCCTTAATAGTTAGTCCATTAGTCCACGTCTACTGCTAATTATAAATGTTTAAATGCACCAACAAACTATTATACGATAGCTGATGTTTCTAGAAGAAAGGTCGATGTGCTAATAGAGACGTCAATAACAGAGTGGTAATCTACGAGTTTCTATTAGTACAGTAAATCCATATTACATGTATTCGTACTAAATAATTATATTTCATTTTAAGGCTAAATTTGACTTTTGCAACTTAACTATAGACTTAAAATTATAACCCAAAATGCAATGAGTTATTTACTTGATATCGACGGGTCCTACGTAAACTGGTACAAATGCAGTTGCACAACTTTACAGGAGAGCGATTAGTATGTTTTAATGCGTGTAACTTTAACATTATACAACGTACATAGTTGAAATTTTGAAATGGTACAATTGAACCCTTTAGAAAAAAAACTGCGTTAATAATTTTAATTATTTTTTTGGTCGTTTAAGTACGAATGATGCCATAAAAACGTTAGTGACATTTTGCTGCTTGTACCAGTTGACGTAGGACCCGTCGATATACGCCTAATGCCATTGATTATTATCAACAGGGCTTAGTCGGGATTCTCGACATGGGCAGGCATTTTTATAATAAATAAATCTCCCAGGACAAATTACACTAATTGAATCTAATTCCAATGTAAGCAAATTACATGCTTGTGTTATGGTTGTTAGTTAACGATTCTAATACATATAAATACTAATATAGATACCAGAACAAATTTAATAAACATCCAGACCCGGAAATGCAGACATCTAAATGTTCATAACATAAATGCCTGCACCCGTCGGGAATCGAACCCGAGCCTCGCGGTTGGTCGATGTTGTCAGGCGTATACGCTTCCCACTCGACCAACAAGGCGATCAATAAAGATATTTGGTGGTAATTTTAGACTCTTAAATTATGATATATATTTTGTTTGTAGTTGTACCGGTATGGTTTTTTTAATGTATTTTATTTTACCTATAGGTTAAAGAGTATAACGCAACTCTCGGTGACGGTTGTCGCTACTCATCAGTAGCCAACAACCGTCACCCATAGCTGTGACTGGTATGTGGCTAGCTTATGTCTCATCATTATATTATTTATTACCTGTGTCAGTCTATCGGCTACGGCTACTACTACGGCAATTGTCGGGGGAAGGTTCTTATGAAAAGAAATACTGGAAAAATTGCAGAGAAAATAGGAAAACCAACATTTTGATTTTTACCAGACAGACTCGAAGTAACTATCACTGTCAAATAGAACGAAGTTCACCATGTCTGCTAAAAAAAACACAAATGAGTAATCTGCTTGAGATAAGAAATGTAGTAACACGATCGGATTCCTATCCGCCACAATATGTGTTTGTAACCTCATCGTCTCGTTCTGTTTTAATATTTAATTTGAAGAAAAGGTTTTGTCTGATACAATGTAAACTAAATCGTTCGGAAAAAATATGTTACCATGTTTTTGTTAGTTAGTTGAGTGGTAATAGTTTAAACAAGCAGAATTTTAATAAGAAAGGTAAACAAAATAAATAAGAAAAATGCTTTGAATACCGCCTGCGAAACAATTTAATTACAACGCTACACACGCACGCACGCACACACACACACACACACACATACACACACACACACACACACACACACACACACACACACACACATTCACATGCACACACACGCACGCTAACATACATAAACAGAGACAGATATGTTAAACTTATGATACCCTTCCTTTTTCGTCCGAGATTAATATAACCCTTAAATTAATTAATAAATGTTGCCAAGATGAGAACATAAGGTATGCCCTGTGAAAAAGATATCAGATCTCATTTAGAGCCAAGCTTATGAATCTACACGGCATAACTCTACCGACCCTAACTTCACAAAGCTTGGCTATAGAGCTATATGAGATCTGATATCTTTTTCTTATGTGGTTGTCTTAGCAACATTTTACATTAAATGCTTTGGTCATATTATTATTTTATTTAAGTACATAATATGTTAGTAGTTATACTTTTGATAATAATGACTAACTTTCATTAAAAATATCACTTACGTATTTCATAATAACTGTTAATCAGTGTTCGTATTAGCTAAGTTATAATGAATATTTAATTTTAAATTACTTATGTATAAACTATAGCGAATGCCCACATGCTTCATTGTCTTTAATAATTAATACGCCAAAATTCAGGTCACATATCGTTTTATTAAAAACTAGCTAACCTACCGCCACCGCGTAGCACTAGATTTTTAATATTTTAAATTTTTGAAGATGTTTTAATAATACTTCACTATTTAAGACTAAGAACCCAAAACCATTTCATTTCCTTAAAATATGGCCAAGCGGTTTTTTGAACTACAAGTCTTGTTGTAATTATATATAGTTTAAACACGTTTATTCTTCTTATGCAACTTTTTGATAAACTAGCACTTTTATTTTGACGACTAGGTAACAAAGTAGTAATTTTAAAATGGTTATAGGTAATAGGTATGTAGATATGCATAGTTACCAGTATAAATCAAAAGCAGTAAATTGTTCGTCTTGGTGCTGAATTGTTGACACACAATGTAAGGGTAGTTTCAAAATCTATTACTTTTAAAAAATTAGCCTTTAAGCCATGCGTTAACATTTATTCTTTATAATTATAATATAACGTTATGTAATAAAGCTACATACCCAATTTTAGTTTTTACAGGAAACACATGCGACTCGTGTGGCAATAAAATAATACAACTGATGTTAATAACAATTATGTAATACTTATATGACATAATGTGACAAAATTATTTACCATAGTTAAATGAAAAAAAAATATTAAGATGCTGACGAAATGCAGCTAGTGAGTAAGTTCATTGGAAAATAAATCAACCGCTCGCTTCTTCGTTAGTTAATTATTGTTTAGCTCGTAGTTAATGCCGTCGATTGTCGAAGCTAAGATTACGAAATAAAAGGAGAGCTTACATTTTCTCAGCTAAGGAAAGATCCCGCTGTCTCAGGGCTTTCTGTGACAAACATTCATGTCTAAATTTTTTAGTTTGTGTTCTTTTTCATATATATATGTCGCAAGGTCGTATGCGTGGCTTATATGCTTTGGTTATTAGTATAGTTGACGTAGCAACTAGCGCAATATAGATTGGCATTCAAAGGCTTCAAGTAAACCCCACGTGTAGTAGCAGGTGCGCTTGCAGGTGTTGTCTTATCAGCTTGTTTGTCGGCCGCTACGGCTACACAAGTCAAAGCGAGCATGCTTCGCGAGTCATTCTTTGAACGCCTTGCAGTGTTCGGACCGCTGTCTAGTACGGAGGTCGCCACTGGTAATAGATCTATCCCTGTCATATGATGGCAAAGAGATAATTCTAGATCGTAATTGTTAATTCAATTATGATCTAGGACCCGGGTTGTGGGTCATTCGGGGATTGCATTATTTGGTTGGCACTCACGCGGGAAGAGCGGGGTGGAGCTCTCCCTTCCCCTTCGGGGGTTTACTTTTGTTATCATAGTGGAATGCTTACTCCTATGTTAATGATGGTTTGGTTGGCAACGGATAGGCATACGCTACTTCTTAGTGCGAGAGTACTGAATGATAGAGTGTGAACATCAGGATCGAAAGATCACGTGTTACGACTTTGTTCTGATATTTCCAAGTTCTTTATTGGACAAACGCCCACAAGTTGTACGCTCCCGGGCTACCAGCCCGGCGGCTCATGTATCGGCCAGTAGATATATAGCGAAAACACATTATATATATACTAGCTATCCCGTTCAACTTCCACTCCGTCCAACATGGAACTCAAATATATCTATATATAACCAATACTGGTCTTTTATTTAATATTGTAACGAACAATCAGGCTCTTTTTTTATTAAAGTACATAAAAGTATATTCACGCCTATATCCCCGAAGAGGTAGGCAGAGGCACAACCAGGACACCCACGACTAGCCGAAGATACTAGGTCCCACAATTTAATATGTGCGATACGCCAACCAGGCACATATACAATCCCAGGCAACACTATTTTATTAGAAAATTGTAAACACGCAATTTCTATTTTTTTTTGTAGCCCCACCCGGGGATCGAACCCGGGACCTCAAGAAGTCAAGTCTAACGCTAGATCGCTAACAGAGGCGAAGGTTTTTTAATGTCTTTGTAATCTTATGATCGAGATTAATTTATGCCATGGTGTAAGTGATCGACGTAGAAGTATTAACATCGATGGTACGCTAATTTTTTTAATCCCAGTTTTGAATGTATGGTGAGCCCTTCTCGAAGTTTTGCCCTACCACGCTTTCGGTCTAAATAATGATATCGATGATGAGTAGCAATTTAGGTTTTTGAGATTTCATCGTTTGGAGAAAACATTTTTAAATAAGGTTGGAGTAAACTTTAAGCGAACAGATGTTGCGTTAAAGTGCGATCAGCTGAAGTTTACATTTTATTAGCATAAAGTGAATCGAGTTAAAGTAAACTAAAGTTAGGAAACCAAACTCAAACACCTCTTAACCTAAACCTAACCTGCGTTAATGGGTAAGGAAGGAATTAAAATTTTCGCCACGGGACTTGAATCCTCAGTAGCTCAAATAGTTACAGCATTCGTCCGCTGCTGCTGCTGACGAAAGATTACTGGTTCGAATCCTGTCTTTTTCTTTTCTGTTTTTTTTTTTGGAACGAAGTTCCTTATTGCGCGTTGTGAATGGGGGCTAGACGGAAAAAATTCTTACGAAAATGTTGTCATGACACTTTTTGCTCTGTGGTCTAGCGGTTCAGTAGTTGGACTTGACTGAACGAGGTCCCGGGTTCGAATCCTGGCTTGGACAATTTTTTTTAATATTTCACTATCTATATTTTTTATTATCATTTTATTTTTTTTATATTTTTTTATTGCTTTTTGTATATTTTTATTTTCTTTTTTTGTTTCATGTTTCTCTATCTGTCTCTCTCTATAAGAGAGATAGAGATAGAGATTACTAGAGATTGATAGAGATTGAGAGAGAGAGAGTGGGGGAGAGAGAACTTCGTTCCATCCGGGTGTCCCTTGACACCTCTCAACTTTTTTCCTTAAAATTTATAGCTATTAATAATATTTAGTTGACGGCATCGGAATTTCTTCATATTCTATCAAACCCAATGGCCAGTATCTGGTAATGAAGCCAGTTACATCGACAGCGTTAGAGATCCTAACTAGGCTTTAAAGTGCAGAAACTTGACCAGATGGGTAACACTGCCTTATCTATTACTACAGTCCTATTTAACGCAGTCCAGGACTTCTTATAAGAATATCGATCAACGACTTTCTTACAACTATAATATAAAGGGAAATAAAATGAACTAGAAATGTTATAAAATATATTATTTGAAAGTACCTAAAACTAGAATTTCAGAAATAGGCATCATTTTTTTTCGGAAATAGCAAGTGATGGTTATACTCCTAAAAAGAACTGATATAATTTCTACGTCTAAATTTCTAATAAGTCTACATGCGTTGGGCAGGGAAAATAAAATTTTAACAGAAAATGTTGACTTTATATAATAACCACTTATTCACATTTAATGAAATAAATGTGTGCAGTATTGGGAACGAGCACGACAATAGCGCCACCTTGTAAACGCAACTTAAGGGGAGTATGTCAAATAGTAGATCGTAACTGCATCATATTATTTTTTTGTAAAATTTTATAAAAACATTTGTAAAAACAATTAAAGAGAAAACGAAAGTGATTTTAGGAACTGATTTTGAGAGTGTGAAACATGAAATAAGTTTCTAAATTATATAAATTCAGAAAATGCTAATTCAGTTTTAATTTTCATTGAAAATGTTAGAAGCCAGTTAATTGAAACTGTACATTTCGTCATAGTTAATTTTAAGTATCTTCACGCCCATATCCACAAAGAGTTAGGTAGAAGCACGACCAGGGCACCCACGGCTAGCCGAAGACACTAAGTCCCACAATGTGATAGGTGGCAAGCTTATCGCCAACCGGGCACATATCCAACCCCGAGCAGCGTTAATTTCATTAGAAAATTGAAAATCCAAATTTTCTAATTTTGTTTGTTGCCCGATCCGGGGATGGAAACCGGGACCTCAAGAAGTCAAGACCGACGCTGGACAGCTAGACCACAGAGGTGATCAAATTAAAGTTAAACTAAGCAAAACAACCTAAAAGTGGTGTGGAAACAATTTTTGTCTGTGCAACAGCTTTCAGATTATTTTTGAATTAGAAGATTTTTTTTGCTTCCTATGAAATGTTACATATTGCTCGTCAGGTTTTGGATACCATGGCGATCCATCATCAACAATAAACAATAATACCATAATTAGTAAATATCTTATAATATTTAAGTGTCCAACATTACTTACCTACCTTTTAACAACAGCTACCCGTTTGATTCTTTGATCTATTTTTCAGGCTACTTTACCGACTGTCCACACTATAATTTACGGAAACTAGTTTTTTAACATAAAAATAAAAACAAACCAGAATAGTAACCCATTTTCAAAACAACGTTTGATTATCAAATTTCACTATCCCCTTTTGTTACATATTTCTGCCTCAGCGTGCGCTGCGACCGTTTACTCTATTCCTTCCATACACCTTGCTCGTACTCAATAGACTCAGGTACATATTGTGCATACCGTAGTATAGAGTGGCGACAGGTCGCCACGTCAACAATCCGTTTTAAAATTGCGTTTGTAGATGTTTCACATCAAATAGATTAAATAAAATCGGACTACGTGTGAATAAATTATAACCTAATTTGTATTTTTGTTTTTACCCCTCTCCGACGGAAACGCCATTAGTAAACAAATTAGAAAAAGTGCCTATATCCTTCCTAAAGATAGATAGTACGCACCTGCTAAATTGTGACGATCGGGTGTAAAGATTCGGCTTGAATCGCGATTGAGATAGAGAAAGAGTGTTAAAATTTGTTCTGCTGCCAATTTTTAATCTCCTGCACCTAATTTTTGTAAATATATTCAAGGTGCAAAATTTACTTATATGTAGAACCTCTGGTATTGCACATGTGCATGGGCTCCTTCACTGTGCTCCTGCTAATTGCTCAATTGCTTTCTCTAATACGAGTATGAACATTATCAGGTAGGTGTTTCATGTAATTCGATTATAGAAAATGCTCGATTTTCCTCAAAAACCCTTGACTTGAAGTTTAATCCCCTTTGTCAAATCAGACATTTACCTTCGTCGAGTCGAATTCTTAATTAGTCAGAAAATGAATCATAATTAAATTTCGCTGTAATTTCATTAAAATTTTCTGCGGTAATTTTCCAAGTTTTTTGTGATTAAATTTTCACTGTTCTCTCCTTTCCTTGCTCTCGAGACTAATTAAGACGTGTTGTTAATGTTATCCAAGTTACATAATTGCCTAATTAACGCTGTTTTTAACTAAACTTTTCAGCACTAACTAAAATCTAAATAACTGTAGGTCGAGTGTAATGGCGACGTCAAAAAACATCTAACGTAACTTTGGCGTTAGTGAGGAAACTTGTAACATGTAGTTATATGTTTTAAGTGCGAGTCATCGACCCTTGTATGGTCGACGGTACGAGTGTACATACACAAAAATTTAGCATTTTCCTCGATTTCCAAATGATTCCATCATCAGATCTAGACTGTCTGGTTATGGGACCACCTCGACAGTAAGTTGTCAGAGACAAAAAAGACGGGTTGCACTCTGGGAGTGCCGGCAGAAGTGAAAACTTGAATATTAACGTTGCGAATTTTTGATATTTTGGAATGGTTAGGGAATAATTTTGCACGAATTGCTTTAATTATCAGTATGAAAGTACAATCGTTTATGTGATAGAAAACAATATTCATTTATTGCGCTATCGTACACAAACGGGACAACACGAACATTTGCGTAAGCGCCCTGCGCTGTCTTACGAATTGTCGTCTTATGAAATTTCAGGTCACGTGTACTAACGCGAGTTTAGAAGTTTTTACCCATTCCAAAAAAAAGTGCGCAACGCCCCGCTAAAGAAGTTTTCACTTCAAAAAATGTTTTCAAAATTGGTTCAAAAGTGACAGATAGCTGAATTGTAAGCAAATAACATCTTTAAAAAATGTATAGAAGCCAGACACATAACCTTCTCCTTTTTCGAACATCGGTCTCGCGCTTTAGTTTGCTCGCCTTGTTGAAGCCATTCCCGTGTTGTCAGATGGCTGTGATATTAATGATTTTTTTTTATGATATTGAAAGGCAAACAATCTGTAGAAATTTCTGATGATAAGAAGTTCACGCTGCCTATCGACACCAAAGGTGGTAATGGTACCGGCTACCTTATACTTCGAACCGGATCAAGTCAACTTCAAACTACGGGATGTTAGGCCTCGAGCAAAAGTAAGTTTACCGGCTACCTTACCCTCCGAGCCGGAACATGTCAACGGCAAGCATTGGACGTTATGGCGACAGGGAATAGGTAGGGTGGTGATACCAGTCCAGGCAAGTCGCTGCAAAACTCTACCACCTAGTATGATGTCACGGTAAGCCTATGCTCGCTTTTTATGAGCTGCCTGGCAGAAAGGCAGATGGTCTATTCTGTAAAGGAGCAGGACTAACACGGGGAATATATGAACTTACTTATTCCTCTCGCCATTACACTTTAGAGGGTAGTTTGTATGCTTGCACACAAGGTCTAACATCTCGGTAATGGGATAGCAACGCACCTATAACAGGGTGCCTATAAGTTACTGTTGTCTCTTACAGGAGATGTGGTTGTTTGCTGCCTTATCCTCTGAAAAATATCTTGTTGTGTGATTGTGATAATATAAGTATGATTAAAAATTAATTTCGCCTATAGTAGTACCCTAACCTAGTAACCTAGTAGGATGTCATGGTGTTAGTGACGGAAAGTCTATGCTCGCCTCTAATGAGCAGCCTGGCAAGAAGGCAGATGGTCTATTTTACAAAAAGCCCGAACCACACGGGGCCAATTAAATAAATAAACTATTTGCGTAATATCTGCATTGAAAAGTTGTCACAAAAATATTTAAGTAAGTTTTTAGAACATTTTTGAAAAGTTTTATTTTTGTATTTCATAAAAGCATGAAAACAGTCTTGGTTTTCATCAGAACTATATAATTTATTCGACAGCAAAAGATGCAAATGTCACCCCTTTATTACATTCTCCAAAGAACAATAGTGATTACAAATTTAGCTTTTTATCTTTATAAACCTGCAAAGTTATCTAGAAGTTTAGCTGTTTCAAAATATTCAGAATTAAAAAAATAGCTTGTAAATAATATTTTTTGAAGTTATAGCTTAAAAATGTAAGATATCACTTAACATTTTGTACGGTGCAAAGTAAGTTTTTTAATTTAAATATTTCAGCACTTTGCTAATTAAATCAAAATAAGAAAGATATCACCGTACAAACTTTGTACGTGTTCATAAATAGTAACTTGTTTGGGTCCTTTCAGCTCAAACCCTTCATAAACTAAATACTTTTAAACCGGTCAAACTTTCAGAGCATATCACAAGTACATAGTTAAAAGGAACTTTAGATTAATAAACATTGTTTTCTACCACATTGGTAATTTAGAGGTGATTTTACCATTTTTTGTTGTTGAATAAAAATATGGTCCCTATAACATTATATTAACTGATTAAGTTTTTATGCCAGCAACGGTTATACAGGCTTATTGGAAATGTGTCCCGATCCCGTTAAGGGGGTGTAGATGAGGTCACTAGCTAACTAATTACCTATGAGTATGCGGGGAAAAAGTGAACCAATCACGAGTTATATTTTTTTTTCCTTTTTTAAAAAAAATAGGGTAATACAACTTTCAAAACAAGATTTAAAAAAAAACTACGGCGTATTTCAGTATAAATATTTATTATCCAGATACAGCTTACTCTAGTACATTATAAAACACAATAAAATAAATAATAACATTCATAGTTTTGAAATAAGAAATAGAAAACTCTACATTTTTTATGATTTTTACAATGTTGTTTGGAATAAAGTGTAATTTTTTTCAAAAAATCACCAATGTACTTGGACGGCAGAACATTTTAAAAACATCTACACATTATTAGCTATCTATCAAGATACAACATTCACACAAAAAGTTCATAATAATTGTAATAAAGATTAATAAACATAAACAGGAAATGAACCTTGAATTTGAAATTTTCATTTTAATGAGTGCAAAACATTTTGCAGTGCAAGAGTCATAAATTAAAAGGTCTCGAAAATTAGTTTATTGCCTTTATTATCTGTTTTTATGTTTACCTAACAAAAGCGGCGACATATTAGTGCAAAATTCATTAAGATAAAAGGCTTCAAACTTTGTAATGCACTTTATAAGTCTTCAAGTAGTCTGTTTCTACCACTCGTACGTTACGGATACCTCTTAAAGACACAAGATTATTCTTATTATTAGACCTCGCACTACTCACTGGACTGTTTCTAATATCTTTTGTGACTTGGCTTGAGAACTGGACTTTGACTGATTGCTCTATACTGATTTGGCGATATTAAAGGATTGTGATGTCTGCACAACGAAATTTGTTCTCTAATGAGGAATACTCCAATATCATGTATTTTTACGGATATTGTCACGGCAATGCTGCAACTGCTCGTCGAGAGTACATGCGTCGCTTTCCTAATCGCCGAATACCCGATAACACTGTTTTTATTGACGTGTTTCGACGAGTCAGAGAGACGGGAAGCGCGGAAAGGCGACACACTGATTTTGGTAGACCACGCGTGTATTCCTCAGATGACGAAGAAGCAGTACTTCGTATTTTTCAACAAGATCCTACGATATCCACAAATGTGGCGGCGAACCGCTTAGGCATGTCGCAGTGGAAAGTTTGGTTTACCGTGCATACAGCTGGGTTGTATCTTGAAGAAGAAGATCCTGCCAGACGTTTGATTTCTGCAAATTCATGCTGAATGCCGATGCGGAAAATCTAAGCTTTCTAAAAAAAATTTATGGACGGACGAGTCGAAATTTGACCAAGATGGTATAACGAACTACCATAACGCACATTTTTGGGCCCCAAAATCAGAACTAAATCCCAATAAAAAGAGGCCGCAAGGATCGCAGCGACGCTTTTCTCTAAGCGTGTGGATGGGAATAATAAATGATAATTTAATTGGACAACATTTTCTGCCAAATAATTTAACGGGTGCAGCTTATGAAAATTTTCTGCGAGAGGATATGTTTTCTCTGCTTGAAGACGTGCCTCTACAAACGAGACAGGAAATGATTTACCAACACGATGGATGTCCGGCACATTTTAGAATTACCATGAGACAGTGGTTAAATGAAAGTTTTCCCGACCGGTGGATCGGTAGAGTAGGACCGATCCTTTGGCCGGCAAGATCCCTATTACGTTTGGGGGTATATGAAAAGTTTAGTCTACGACATTTCTCCTGTCTCTTCAATAGAAGAGCTAAGAAGCCGTATGCAGCAGAACTAATAAAAAATAATTTGTCAAGTGCTGTAGTGAAAACTAGTCTTAGGAAGAGAATGCGTATTTGCATTAGGAATAGAGGATCTCACTTTGAAAATGAGCTGTAAATCAATTTAAGGCAACGCTAGATCTAGTGTTCTAATTGATTTACAGCTATAAAATTTTTGCACTGATTAAAATGAAAATTTCAAATTCAAGGTTCATTTCCTGTTCATGTTTATTAATCTTTATTACAATTATTACTTTTTGTGTGAATGTTGTATCTTGATAGATAGCTAATAATGTGTAGATGTTTTTAAAATGTTCTGTCGTCCAAGTACATTGGTGATTTTTTGAAAAAAATTACACTTTATTCCAAACAACATTGTAAAAATCATAAAAAATGTAGAGTTTTCTATCTCTTATTTCAAAACTATGAATGTTATTATTTATTTTATTGTGTTTTATAATGTACTAGAGTAAGTTGTATCTGGATAATAAATATTTATACTAAAATACGCCGTAGTTTTTTTTAAATCTTGTTTTGAAAGTTGTATTACCCTATTTTTTTAAAAAAAGGAAAAAAAAATATAACTCGTGATTGGTTCACTTTTTCCCCGCATACTCATAGGTAATTAGTTAGCTAGTGACCTCATCTACACCCCCTTAACGGGATCGGGACACATTTCCAATAAGCCTGTATATCTTGAAACTTTTTCAGTTTTGGTTTCAAAAAATAAGAACCAACTTTCATTAAGCTGTAACTCAGTTTGTACTAAATCTATAGCCACCATACATCATTTTTTTTATTTATTATTCTTATATTTTATTTGGGTTTTGTTAATGTTTTTAAAAATGCATACATTTTTTGAGTTGTTAAGCATCTGAAAATGTTATTTTATTGATTAAAAAATGTAGACATTCAGTAGTGGATAACCCAAAAATTATTGACTTAAAACTATATGGTGCAGAAGTTTAGTCGATTTAACATATTGCCGTGCTTAACTTTAGTTAAAATAATTACATCCGCAAGAAGTGTGGTATTAAGCCTCCAAGTAAAAGCCATTAACCTCCGTGGGTCTACTTTGTATGAACCTAAATCCAAATTTTAATGAAAATACGCACTGCTTGACAAAATTATGCAGTATAGCTGGACTTCGACCCCCCAGCACTATTTAGCAAAACTATTTAAATTAACTAAATTACAATGAATGTAATGTAAAAAGCAAATACATTTCGTATAAATATGTTGTGGCTTCGAAAAGAGCCTTTGCAATATTAATCTCAACTATTCGCTTTATATCAAACAACCAACTCTCCAATATATATTTTGCAAGAGGAAATGATTCCACATCGATTATTTTACGAGCGCCAGAAGCTCACATCTAGAAATTCTTATATAGCTATGCCAATGTTATTAATATTTCATCATATTTTCATATTCACTGTGAATTATTAATATATCATTAAACTGAAAGCTACCTCTTGTGTGAACGAAAATATGTTAACATATTTATGTGTTTACATATTTCTTCAGTTGTAGTAGAGTTATTAACAGACACGCATAAATTATAAACGATAAGACAGATTTCCTTAATTTACCTAAATATTAATAGGTGATACCAAAATTTTGGACCTCTTTTTACGAAAATTGCGCTGACGCAGGAGCATAAAATTTGGCACACTTATAGTTTATGTGTAGGAGAAGAATAGAACGCTAATATTTTTCAATAATAATGCTTATAAAGTACATTAAATTAATAAATAAAACATTAATCACACTGTGTGTGTCAAATGCATGGTCATTTGACACACACAGGATCACAGACGGCGCATTAAAAAGTTTGGAAGTAAAGTAGTTAGTCTTGAGAACTGAAGATGGCGTTCTTATCAACAAGGTATTAAAATTTATTATGGTCGAATTTCGACCAACGCACGGGCGACCACTAGTATTAAGAAATGCACACTAACTTCTCAGTACTTTCTACTCCAGTATCAAAGATATTAATTACATAATTTCTACGATGCTTTGAACCGCGTAAGTTAGTTTTCGGGTTACCTAAAAGCCATAACACAATGTCAAGAATTAAATAATCGGTTCAATTAAAGTCAGGTTGCCGCCCAATTTTGTTATTACCGTTTAATGTTATGTCAGCTAATTTTACACACAATGCTATTTTAATTAAATATGGTAATTTAAAAGTGTATCTTTAATTTTTTTTGTCTTGATATGGTGGCGCTACCTAGTTGCTACAGTTATTTTTATATTTTCTTAATTGATTGTGTTCATTTACACTTTTCCCTCCATGTTGACTACGTTGCGAAACATCAGATGTCACGTAGCGTCACACGTGAATGCGATAAATATAATATGTCGTATGATAACACACTTTATACTTTTGACGGTTTCTTTAAAGGTAATTAAGGCCCCACAACACCCCACACTTAGTCAGCCAGAAGAGCCAATCGCCGCACTCCCCCGTTCCGTGATTACTATGAAATTTTGCGCTCTAAAGTAAATGTCTTAAGCGACAAATCACTATTTTGACTTTATAGAAGTGGTTTGAAAAAAAATATAAAAACTGAAACGATTATCTTTTAGGTCTAATATTTATGTATGTTTATGTTAAATCTGGTCTCGATATTTTCATAATTGAAGTAGACAGTTGAGTTTTGCTTTCAAAAAAGGGTTGACTTTTTGATTTTTTTCTATCGAGCAAAGTGAAATGGATCGTGTTTTGGAAACAATATTCTTATAAAGCATATTAATGTTAATCTTGTGTATTTGTGTCACCAAGATCCACGATTGCTTTGTATGAAAAACAACATTATATTGCTGACGTATTTTAGCATACAAGGTCCCTTAACAGAGGCCTAACACCTACAACATACAGTTAATATCCTTGAATAACGAAAATAAGTTGTAACATAAAATGGAAATTAAAATATTACCTATATTAGACGACCAAATACAAAGAACAGTATTCTACATAAAGGAAGGTGTAATCTAGAAACCTGTCAACTTTAACTTACAATAATTCTTAAAAAGTGAATGAACAGTTATCAAATAACAGTAATAGATACAATGTTTGTTGAAATAAAATATGCCGTACCTCCAATTGGCATGAAATTTACAAACGTGGAATAGCTGTTAATAAAACTAAAAAGTTTTTGCGTTTTATAAACATATTTATCAGGAAGTCAGTAATGCTAGTCAGTCTAAATAGCTACATGTAAAAATATAAAATACTTCTTTTATGTATTTCTTAGTTTTATATTTGGGAACTGTAAAATCTTGTTTTGTTTGTCAAGTTTTGTTTACTACGCCAGCCTACTCCGAGAAGGAAGCAGCGTGAAGTTCGCAAATCGTTCAATTATGTGTTTGTCAATACAACCACTAACAAAAATGCGACAACATGTACCTGCCTAGTACTTATATCAGCCTAATAGGTCCTTTAAATTAAAGCATTTTGTAATCCTAAAACTTTCATAAATCAATCGACAAAACCTGCAATGAACCATTTCGAATACATCAGCATTCAAACAAAAAAAAATCGGCCTCAAAATCGGACCATTTTTATGTCACCCCCCTTTTTTCGTTGAGAGTTAAATAGCAAGTACCAAATCATCATATTACTAATAAAACAATAAATTCTGAATCGACAAAAATGTGTACCATCTATTTAAAAATGACTTTGAAAACACGTTTGTTTTATTTAATAATACCTATTTTAGAAAGTTTTTATTTGGACATTTAAAATCTTCGAGAATCATTTACTTATATCAACGCTTACAGGTCTGAGCTACTCAGACACCCACGCCAGAGCTTATGTAAAAATATCATATACCAATAGTTAAAGGTAAATAAAATAAATAAAATACACATCTCGATATTGCCTCTCAGGGTTCAAACTTTAGCCATATTTATATTACAATATTCCATTGAGGAGGCAATAATATAGCGCCTGACTTAATTTTAAAGCAAAATTACTTTAATCATCGAATACAAAGACTTCAATTAAAATTTTATAAGGCCATATTAACTGTTACCATTCATATCTTGGTTTTTCACTCACTAGTCGTTACATAAAATCTCTTTTTATTGTAGTAAATGCAAAAACACGTCTTATTCGATATGTTATTAAGACCCTTTACACTTAACCACAAAATAAGTATTAGTACTAATGTACCTAACTTATCAAATTATGTTGCTTTGTACTTACTTGTCCACATATCCCTTTTGGTCTAAAATAGTCCATTTTCAATTTAGTACTGTTTTGTGCTTGAAATCTCAGATCTGTGTCACCATCAATTTTGCCCGTACTGAACACGTACGTTGCTCGTCGGATGGGTAGGGTGACCGTTAGATATGCTCAATAATAAGCTTTAAACCTTGGCTACAAGATAGCAACGCACCTACAGTATCTAGGGTGGGTACGGGCCCCGGTTATCTTTTAACATCAGGAGAGGCGTGTGCTTATTTGCTGTCTTATTACATACAAAAAAAAACAATAACTAGTGTAACTGTAGTGAAAATGTTGAAGAGGTACAACTAAGACTCCCACGACTAGCTGAATACACTAAGTCCCACAATGTCACAGATAGTAAGCCTATCGCCCACTGGACATATATTCAATCCTGGGCAACGTTTTATTCATTAAGTTATTAAATAAAATATATAACTATTGTTGGCAATCTTGAATGTATCGAGTGTATTACTTATTATACTACATTATATCATCCTATCATACTTAGTTGTACATCGGTTTGTAATTATTAATCAAGTATTTATTTTAACCATTACTTAATCTATTTGTTTTTGTCATAAAGTAATTGCCGGTACTGATATTGTTAATTTAATTATCTGAATATCCACTTGAATGTTATGTTGATCGCTACGCTAAAAGAAGTATTGATGTCGACTGATAATGTCAATAAATAGTTTCGTTATAGCGGTAGTCGGCAGTCATTATTCTATTTTGAAGCAGTAATTAATATATTTCGACAAGCAAGGGTTGTTTTATTGAAAGAAGATTACAACAAAGAGTATATAAATACTACGTAATAAGAGGCGGGACTTCCATAGATACATAGCAAACCCGAATTTGTGTAAGGTTTACAAAAAAGTTTACTTCAAAAAGTATAATCCGTATAATTTGAAAGTAAGTCTAATTGCTTATCCTTATATCTAAATGCCTTTCATTTAGATATAAGGCAACTAGTATCATATAATTTGGGCGAATAAAAAACATAGCAAACTTATTTTTGTTTATTTTTTTAAATGAAAGTTGCGCCAAACTGGATTACAACACTACATCGGATTCACCAATTTTTTTTAATAAACGTTATTAATTCGCTAGTTTTGTGTTTGAAAGTATAAAATTATAGAAATCTGATTTCAATTTCCAATATTACGTGATATCAAGATTCAAGAGTATACTGTATTTATATTGATCGTAATTCGTAACGTTTCTTATATTATCTATAGAAATCATTTTCTCAAAGTGAAATATTTGATTATGAAAAGATGAGTCCAGTCGTAGATATCGATCTCTATTTAATAGAAAAATATATCTGGAAACTAAAAACTGTATAGTTTAAAAAAATATGTGTGTTAGAAGTCACATAGTTTAGAGCTAATTTCAAGTTTTTTTTTTATATAATTGCAAATAATTCAAGTGATTCTACTTTAATCGTAAAAAAAAGAAAAATATTTATTTGCGGAGTAAGAGTGTTAAAAAAATTCTACAAAATTATTTAAGCATTCCTACATATTCTACCAACTTGTCGCATATATCATGTTGTATATTCAATTAATTTTGTACGTGTAATGATGCAGAGTAAGAGAAATTCGAGATTTTCATCATTTCATTTCCGTGGGCCCATGTACACCATGTTTCCAAAGACAATACGTGTTTACAAATACGCGTCATCTTGGTTGTTAAACATGAACAAATGCACTTAAAAATTCCAAACTGGTCGTAAAAAATATTAATAATAAAATAGTTAATTGTTACGTGTTGTGATCACCTTTTTGTAAACCCTATGACGAGCTTTACTATTTAATAATGTTGTAGGAAATCAAACATTTAAAATAAATTTAGTTTAACAATATTTCATAGATGACCTATATGCTCTTTTTTAAAAAAATCTGTTAACATTTTGGCTGATCAAACTAATCTAAAGTGCATAAATCATCCATTCAGCATTTGACACACACAAACAAATACATTGATGATAACGAAAAAAGATCACAGATGGCGCACTAAAAAGTTAAGAAACAAAGTAGTTGGTCTTGAGAAATGAAGATGGCGTTCTTATCAACAAGATATTAAAATTTATTTTGGTCGAATATCAACCAATGAGCGATCACTAGTTATAATAAACATGCCTTTTTCGCGATTTAGAAAACGTCGATGGACGATAGATTCTATGAAAATGTTAACAAAATTTTCCTTACTTGGGTGTTTTTTTCAAACCATTTTGTTGATTGTCGGTTGTCAGGGCACGTGACGGATATAGATTAAATGTACAATGTCAGGGAAAGTAACGAAGTCAATAATAATTAATTACAGTAAGTAGGAGCTTGTCGGAAGCGTAAAGCTTATTTATCTTAGAAATGGCCTTTTATTTAAATTTGAATGAAGCTGGATTAAGCGACATTTATCCGAATTCTTGCATTAATTTTATATTACAGTGGAACATTTCATTATTAACTTCGAGGATGATTCTATTTTATGTTGTATATTAAACAAGAAATAACAGGTAAATATTGTTCCTATCCATTTTATTATTATAAAATGCAAATGTGAGTTTGTTTGTTTCTTGTTGGTTTGTGTCCTTAGTGTTAAATTTCATAGGGGTTGCATTATCTTGTTATTTTTTTAAAATACATACATACATATCTTCACGCCAAGTCCCTTACGGGGTAGGCAGAGAGTACCCAGTGCCAGACCTCACGATCCTGACAACCCTGTCTGGCTTCTTTCACGTTCATTACCGTTTTCATACAAACACGCTGGTTTCCGAGAATCTTGACACCACCCTCGGATAATATCCGATTAATGGGCAGGTATCCGTGGTCAGATGGCATTGTTAGACTGATCTGACCACGTCCACTATTTTGTGTACTTGGTCATACTGATGAAATTTTAGTTTCCGTGGTTAGATTCTGTTAGGTATCCATGATCAGATCGCAATTTTCGACCGATCTGCATACGCGATCACAGATAAGATGTTATTAATATTCGCACACGTTTGTATGTTTTTATGTGAGAGTTCAGCGAATGAGCACATTGCTCTCCTGGTGGTAAGAGATACTCGTGGTCTAGACACTACATATATTATAAGTGCGTCACTGTCCTGAGCCGAGGATGTTAGGCCTATACACACTGTTTTAAGGTAAACTCTTTAAATTCTACTATAGCTAACCGGTTTTACCTTTCACAGTATCATTAGGGCTTTCATAACTAAATATAAATAAATATTGGTACACACATGGGACAGATGGATCGTTTTCAATAAGGTTAAGGAAACATCTTAGAAGCTGGCGCTTGGAAAAGATTCTGCTTTGCTAGGTATTAATTATTGGACGAAGGACCTTTTGACCCAACACGTATCTTTGAATTACTTCATTTTTCTAGCAAAGGCTTAATTCAAGCAAAGAAAACTCGACTCTCTAAAAGCGCTAGAAATATGATGATGCTGAGAAAGTGGAAACCGGTAGGCTAAAATGTATCATAAAGTGTATTATGGAAAAGTACAAGAGTTTACCTTAAAACAGTGTGTACACAATGGAAATCCACCAAGTGCCGATGACAAAAATTATAGATTCTGTTAGGCCTATAATTGTGCATGACTACCAACTATCCTCCCCTATGGACCATAACATGACAGAATCAATAGATAGCTCTATAATTTACTTCTTATTCTAAGATGGAATTATTATTGAGAGATCCCAATTTTTATTATTTCCAAATTCTTCGTGCACGCCAATCACTCTCCAGATTTATATATTAGATTGGCCTGTTAGAACAGATATTTCAAGCTAAAATTGCATTATTATTAAAAAAAAAAGTATCTTCACGCCCACATCCCCGAAGAGGTAGGCAGAGGTACAACCAAGGCACCCACGATTAGCCGAAGACACTAAGTCCCACAATGTGATGGTGGCAAGCCTATCGCCAACCGGGCACATTTCCAATCCCGACCAACGTTTTTTAATAATAAAATTGGAAAAGTCCAATTTTCTAATTATTATTCAAATAATTCTAATAATAATTTCATAATTTTTAATTTCATATTACATCATAGTCTGATCACGGATACATATTTTTTCATATGTCCGTAGTTAGATTGCGTAAGTCTGACCAAGGACACAAAAGAGTGGACATGGTCAGATCAGTCTAACAATGCGATCTGACCATGGATACCTGCCCCGATTAATCTGATCGTGAAATATCAAACTTGGTCTCCCCGGGTACCTACATCCATCCACATTCGCATTTGTATATCTACTTTGTCAATCTTTCATCTGTCATTCTTTCCACATGACCGAGCCAGCGGAGCATGCCCTTTCACATTTTAACAACAACACTTTCTTTCAATCCCACTCTTTCTCGGTTCTCACTGTTAAGAATACGGTCAGCGAGCGTTACACCACAGATTTTCCGTAGCGCTCTCATTTCGACCGCATTTATCCTACTTTCATGCATTTCTGACATACCCAACTCTCGCTTCCATACAATAACGTTGGAATAAGCACAGCATTAAAAATATATATTTTTTTTTTAATTTAAATTATTAGCAGGCTGAAGGCTGGCTGTGGGCATTATTTCACGCCACTCGTTTTAGTTGCCAGTAATAAGTCGAGTAGCTTGATAATTGGGTAGTAATTTTAGTAACGAGTTATTTTTTGTAATGAGTAACGGAAGCGCTTACAACGATTAATAACCATCACCGACAATTAAAGATAAAGAAGTTACACAAGTGACATAATCAAATAGTAATCTAGATCTAAAAATGTTTTCGAAGCATGTAACGTTGAAAAATAAACAAAAAAAATGTCA
Source organism: Calephelis virginiensis (assembly GCA_002245475.1). Lineage (NCBI taxonomy): Eukaryota > Metazoa > Arthropoda > Insecta > Lepidoptera > Riodinidae > Calephelis > Calephelis virginiensis. Next base: position 218,483 of record NJDC01001033.1, read on the forward strand.
TAAAGTGATAAATGTGTACATAGAGATTTTTTAGAATAGAATTATTAAGTAACTTAAACAAGTGTTGATGTTGAAATAAGAAAAGGTATGCTCCGCTAGTTTGACGATGTATAAAATAAATTATAGATTGACGACTTTGGAGGCCTAGGTTGACATTCCATGATCAAATTGCTCGGGTATTATAAACATTGCTAATTATTTAAATTAAACTTATATTCACTCAAATAAATGAGTTTTACTATCAAAATAAGGATTTGAGTGAAGACTTCTACAGCCGTAATGTAAATTGTAAACGTTTGAGAATTTATTTCATCTGTTTGTACTCTTTCCTACATTCCCTTTGTTGTGACGTCACTGCAACTATTAAACAAACGGAATAATATTTCGAACAGTATCGCGTATGGTCATTAGTAGTTTCGGTCCTTTTAAATTGGCATTTTATACTATATTTAAAAAAAAATAATTACGACATTAACCAGGTAAAAATGTTCCCTTGTTGCAGTTTAACGTGTCTACTACTATCCGTACTATCCGTGTTGATCCGGGCTCCTTTGCAGAATTGACCATCTGCCCTCCTGCCAGGCAAAATGCGAGCATAGGCTTACCGTCACTAACACCGTAACATCTGACTAGGTGGTAGAGTTTCGCAGCAACTCACCCGGATTGGTACCACTGACTTACCTATTCCTGCCGCCATAACGTCATGACGTGTTCCGGTTTGGAGGGTAAGGTAGCCGGTAAATTTTAGCCTTTGCTCGAGGCCTAACATCAAGGCCTCAGGTTGGCAACACACCATTACCACCTTTGGTGTCTCTAGGCGGTGTAAATTTCTTACCATCAGGAAATCCGTCTGCTTGTTTGCCTTCCAATATCATAAAAAATATACCATTTAATTCTACCCACATCCATTTGTGTTATCACGAAACGGCATACATTAATACGCGGGCAATACCTAGCTAACTACAATGATATTATGTACTTAACAGCTCCCCGTATTGGTCCGGGTCCGCTGAGTACAAAAGACTATCTGCCTCCCTGGCAGGCAGCTCGTAAGAGGCGTAAAATAGGTCATCATTAACAATACCAATGGTGGTAGAGTGATATGCAGCAATTTGCTCAGGTAAGGTAACACACACCAACATACACACGCACGCACAAGTATTCTTTGTTTTTTTTTTGCATCGGAGTTAATCGAAATTAAACGTGGAACAATAAGTAACTTATCTTTTTGTCATGAAACTTAACGGGTTCACCTGGGGAGCTCATAACTTTAACACTCGGACCTTACCTTGTAGGTAGTTTACTAGTGCCGGCTTTTGAAGCTAACTGTTACTGGAAGTTTACTCCTAACGAAGACCTGATGTTATTTCCAAATATTACTGACTCACTTTAATGTACTGACCGCTCTTTCGTTTTGTTAGTTGACATCACAAGACTCTCAAAAAAATCTTCATGTGTCAAAGTCAAAAGTTCAGAATTGAAAGTGCTCACGCCCATATCTCCGAAAACGTAGTCAGAGATACAAAACTAGGACTAGCTACTTGTTCATTAATAAGATAATGAACAACCTCGCGATTATATACATCAAAAAGTTACCTCATTCATCAGTCTGTTATGAAAATATAGAGCAACATTAATTTTCCATCATACTAAAACAAATTCAAGTTGTCATTATAAATATAATCTATATATTAATACGTGAAGCAAAAACTTTGGACCCCTTTTTACGAAAATTGCGCTGACGGAGGAGCACAAAATTTGGCAAACTTATAGTTTATGTGTAGGAGAAGTGTAGAACGCTAATATATTTCAATAATAATGCTTATAAAATACATTTAATCAATAAATAACACATTACCCACACTACCATGCATTTAACACACACAAACAAATATATTGATGATAACGATAAAAGATCACAGATGGCGCACCATACAGTTTGGAAACAAAGTAAATGGTCTTGAGATGAAATGAAGATAGCGTTCTTATTACTAAGATATTAAAATGTATTATGGTCGAATTTCGACCAACGGGAGACCACTAGTCAATTAAGAAAAGTATACGAGTTACCTTTATTCTTGAAATATATCTACATAATACAACATTCAGTAAAGTGCTTACTTTATTACCCATATGAAAAGAACACGAATTGAAGGTTATGGTCTCAGTATATTGTGTATAAATGGGGGTCTTATCGTTTAAATTATTTTGTTTTAATTTGGTAAACTTTACAAAAAAATCCCGTAAATATTCCCAGATCATAAAATTTTGCAGCTTAAAAATAACAGATATGTAATTTTCTTAATCGTCCAACTTCATTAAACTTAATGTCAAACTTGGAATATGCAGGAATTTGAAGGTTTAGGTCATATTAAATACACATACATATATATCTTCACGTCAGGTGCTCTAACGTGTAGGCAGATAGTATCGAGATCCAACTCTCCAATTTCTACCTAATAAGACCTGTCTAATTAAACCAACCTAAGCTAGCATTTGGACATTATTGAAATCCCCTACGAACTGTTATAAGGTATCAGGTGGAACAAAGTTCGCCGGGTCGGCTATTTCAGGTACCAAGTCTCTGACTATAAAAAACTGACTACATAAGTAAATTATCTTTCAATCGTTAGCCTTTGTCGTTAACACTGAATCCGAAGACACCAATTTTAAAATTGGTTAACTTTTACTCAATCTTTCATCTCTATTTTTACTTCATATTTTTATTGCGTAAGTTAATTTAAATAAGATGTTGACGTGTCAAAAACAGTGGTGCCTTCATTTTTTGTTTATTTTCTTTGAATGAGCTGTAAGTAGAATATTTTACGTTTTCTTCTTGAACAAGAGCCAGTTTTTGGCAGCTTTAGTGTACTTACATACTTGTATTCAGATTGTGAGAACATACAAATAAATACATACACACATATCTTCAGGCCAAGTTTCTTACGGAGTAGGCAGAGGGTATCGAGTGCCAGACCTCATAACCCAGACAAACCTGTCTAGCTTCCTTCACATTCATTACCCTTTTCATACAAACACACCGGTTTCGGATATTCTACCCTCAGATAATATCCGAGCGATCTGATCGTGGAATGTCAACCTTGGTCTCCCCGGTTACCTACATCCATCCACATTCGCATCGTGTATCTGCTTTCTTGCTGCAACACTTTCTTTCAATCCCACTCTTTCTCGGATCTCACTGTAACGAATGCGGTCAGCGAGCGTTACACCACAGATTTTCCGTAGTGCTCTCGTTTCGACCGCATTTATCCTACTTTCATGCTCTTTCTGACATACCCAACTCTCGCTTCCATACAATAACGTTGGGACCATCTGCCTTCCTGCCAGGCAGCTCGTAAAAGGCAAGCAAAGGCTTACCGTAACTAGCACCGTGACATCCTATTAGGTGGTAGAGTTTCGCAGCGATTCGTCCGGATTGATACCACCGCCTTACCTATTCCTGCCGCCATAACGTCATGACGTGTTCCGTTTTGGAGGGTAAGGTAGCCGGTAAACTTACTTTTGCTCGAGGCATAACATCCCGGCCTCAGGTTGGCAACGCACCATTAAGATGTTTGGTGTCTCTAAGCGGCGTGAATTTCTTACCATCTGGAAATCCATCTGCTTGTTTGCCTTCCAATATAAAAAAAAAATTCAGAGAACTACGCGTTTTATTGATATTCAACAATGTTGAAAGAATCTTAATATGCAGATCATTGAAGGAATGTACTATAAGCCTTTTAAATTTTATTTTGACAAAATGCATCGTCTGTGAATATCGAGCTGAAGCGGCTCCAGTTAATAATATTACTCCATAGTAGTCTAGAGGGAAAGTTATTATATTCGAAGTGCAGGAAAATGCCCCCAGGGTCCAGCGTAATTGATCACCTTGGGAGGTCTCGAGTTATCAAAATCGAAGGATTTCCTTTAAACATGGAATATGAAAATATGGAACACTAACAATATATATTTGATACATGTTTTATTGATACAACAGACACATACGTTGTCATGTCGTGTCAAGACTTTTGTCAGTTATGACAATCAACTGACAATTATGTAAATTTTATATTTTAGTTAAGTTTCATACATTTTCCAGTGTTCTGCTAAACATACATTTCAAGAAGGTTCCCCTGATGGCAAGAGATAACTGTGGCCAATAAACACAAGAGATTGATGCGCCGCTGCTGCCTTGTGACCGTGGTGTAAGGCGAATTTTGCAAGTCCACCGGTCACCCAATCTCAATCGATAAATTATACTGTCATTACAGCGTCAGGAATAGGTAAGGTGAACCCAGAAAAGTTGCAGCACGTCACTATATTATGGCCAATGGTCTTATCGATAATGACCCGTTTGACCTTTGCTAGCTTCTTACGATTTGCACGGTAAGAAGGCAGATGGTCTATTCATCACAGGAGATCAACACAGGTTAAATTACGGATTTTGCGACGGATTAAAATAAAACTTTACACATATGTCAAAAGGTCGGGGAAAACACAATAGTACTATTAAAAAAATATGTCATGATCAGAATCGTCAGGATATTATTTCTAGAGTTGCCGTCGCTTGTGCTGCTTACCCGGCTTAAGATATGCAAAAATAATCTATGACATAATTTATATACTTATCATTAAAATTCATGTATTTGAAAGTTGACTCATGATAAGACTTTTTATGATTAATTATAATCATAGTCATAGATTTTATTTCATATATCATATGTCAAAGATTTTATTTGTCATATTAGCACTTTAACTTTGCATTATTTGCGAAGGTGCCTTTTGTGAAAGGTCAGCGAACAAGCACACGACTCTCCTGATTGTAAGAAATAACTATGGCCTATAGACACCATATATGTTACAGGGGCATCGCTCTACTGTGACCGGGGTTTTACCCATATTGTGTAAGTCTGACGGCTACCCAACCCACCGGGTCAGAGCGTGACAGAGTCATTATGGAGTAGGAGTAGGTAAGGCGGTGGATCCCTACCTGGGCAAGTTGCCGCACAGCACTCGACTACTAGTGCCCACTAGTGGTAGAGTGCTATTACAACGGAAGTTAGAACGGAAGAATTTGAATTTCATCTATAACGATGAACTCATTTAGTAGGTACTCAGAACTGTGTATCTACAAGACATAGCTACCCGCGTTAACTGGTAAGAAATGAATTGAAAATTTCACCACGGTACTTGATTGCTCAGTTCCTCAAATGGTTAGAGCATTCGTCAGCTTGAGACGAAAGGTTACAGGTTCAAATCCTCTCTGAGGCGAAAGTTTTTCTGTCTTTAAAATTTATAGAAATTTAACAGGGGAAGTGCTAAAATAAAAATACCTTAAAATATATAAAGAACTTTGTAGATCGTTTTTCATAAAAAAAAGTTTTGAACAAAAGTAATTTTAACTGAGCGATACGATAGATCGATTAAAGTAATAGTCGTATTCATCAGGCAGGATGTAAGATCAGGAGATCCTTTAGTTCGTTTTCTTTCCAATGCTAGGCAATATAAGTGGTTTTAAGATTTAATTTTAAGCAAATTAAATTAAAAACCGCGTACTCCCTCTAAGAACCTCTAAGATTGAGAACTTCCAGCAAGCCTAAAATGTGGCCAAAGAAAGAGTATTTCATTTTTAATTTTAGATACATGTCCATTTGTCTACGAAATTACACAAAAGTTTCTTATCGGTAGGTTAAAAGCAGAAATTATAACCTTGCATTGTATGTAGGATATGAACCCTAAATTTTGAGGTTTACTATTAATAAATAAATAAGTAAATATCCCTAAACAAGTTACACAAATTGAATCTAAAACTGACTGAAAACTTATTATATAATAAACATCACTAGATTAGTTACACAAAATCTAACCCCAAAGTAACCAAATTATATGCTTATGTTATGGATGTTAGTCAACGATACCAATGCATGCTTAAATAGATACTAGACTAAATTTAATTAGCACCCAGACTCGAAAATGCAGACATTATTGTTCATCGCACAAATTGTCAGTAGATTTAGGCGTTTACGCTAGCCCCTCAACCAATAAGGCGGAGATTATATTATTAAATATATTGATTATTATAATATATCATATAATTGTCGAGCTATATTTCAAATATTTTCATCGTCTATTCGGTACTTAATCGTTGCGAAAGAATTTTCGTTACCCAGTCTAGCTGCGCTGTGGTATCACCCCTTTATCTAAATGTTTGTATTTGGTTTAGAAAATTTTCCTAGTCTGACTATGAGTAATATTTGATTATTACCGAAACTTCTGTGGAAACTTCCAGACAAAACAACACGTTTAGTGGCAATAAACATCATGACAATACATTTCGGGAGTAATCGACTGATGCCATAGTTGAAGAGCTGGTGTCGGGAGCGCATCGCATTTACAAGTAAGAGAATTTACAAGTTTTACTTGAAATTTCAATTTATCAGTCCCCATTTACTCCGTAACAAATGCGTTCATAGAAGGGCTACTATTTTTCAAAAATAATCCCCCGAATGACTTAATGGGGGTGAAAGTTTGTATTATAGTATTGTACTTTAACATAAGTTAAAGTTAGCCTACGCTGCCGCCTGAAAACGCTATTCTATATTGACGACTGTCGTAGGAAACAACTAGTTTTAATGTGAGATAATCTATTAAACATTCTTTGCAACTCGTTTTGTGCCGTCATTTTCTAAAATGACTTAGCTGTAAGTTATTGGTCAGAAAACATATTTTAAACCCTTTTTTTTTATCAAATTGATAGTTTATGTACAGCATGTTGGTAAAATAACTATATATTTTCTCCGACTGAGTTTCAATAAAGTCCAAAGATACCAAAGTCTGAACTACTATTTAATTTTTATTTGATTTTAAATTTAATGTGTTTTTAGCAGGGATGGAAGGTACACCGCGGATGTAGAGAGGAGAGTGAGTGCAGGGAATAGTGTGAATGGAGCGTTGGGTAAGCTATTCCAAAGCGAGGTTTTGAGTCAAAAAGCTACACTCGCTTTGCATAATTCTGTGCTTATTCCAACGTTACTGTATGGAAGCGAGAGTTGGGTATGTCAGAAAGAGCATGAAAGTAGGATAAATGCGGTCGAAATGAGAGCACTACGGAAAATCTGTGGTCTAACGCTCGCTGACCGCTTTCGTAACAG